>JAXGGA010010997.1:0-44336 GCA_038373865.1 Uloborus plumipes
AGCGTATATTTTTTTTTTTTTTGTTTGTTCGCACATAACGTCTGACCTACTGAACCGATTTGGACGATTTTTTTTTTAATCAATAGGAGATGGTGTAACTTAGGTACCATGTACTCATATGACGATATTTGTTCACTATATGTATAACTTTTATGTGTGCATCTATTTCTGATATTCGCTATACAAAACCACTCTAACAGAGTAAGAGGACATTCCATTCCAATACTAATCAAATGATAGCCCTAAATACAATTTTGCTCCATCTAGTTTGTAATGATGAACATATCTTTTGGAACCGGGCTGTTTTTTAGAAATTTTTCTTTCGACCCAGGTAGTACGACAGTTGAACCACAGATTTCTTTTCCATTGAAAAGAGAAGGTACAAACTGTCGTACCAGACGTATGAAACCTTGAAAAAATCCCCGGCTCCAAAGAGTTCGAGTGAAAATCTCAACCCCGTCCTCTAAAAAAAAAAATAGTTACGGTACAGCATGTGGTACCGCCCGGCTCCTAAAAGTTAAGAGTCTGTCGGGGTTTTAGACAATTAATATTCAATATATATCTGTCGAATGTGTTATATCTGTCTATTAATTTCAGTTCATTTTTTGCTTTATGAATTTTCAAAAATGCTTAAATACTATATTTTACGTCAAGAAATGTGGAAGAATAAAGGTACTGTTTTTCATCCACATAGCAATAAGCGAAAAAAAAGCTAAGATGTTTTCCCCTAATTTTCGAAAACAGTGAAAGAAATATGCCGAGCATTTCGCGTAATTGGGTGATTCTCCAAAAACTTCGCATTTTCAACTCACAAACTCTATAAAAATAAAAATGCTTAAAAAAATCTAAAAAAAATCATACTTACTCTTTGTTAGGAGCTTATTAAGATAAAAATAGAGGGAACTCACTTTAAGTATGCCCGATTACCAGTGCTTTAAAAGTAATGTTAGAGTGGCATTTTTTTTGTTTTTGCGCCAGGAGAGGGACATTTTTTTTGCGCCAGGAGAGGGACATTTTAATCAAAAAAGGCTGATATTTCTACCCGGAATTATATTATAGAAGGTAAATAATGGTATTTTTCTCTTTTATCCTCTTAACTCAATTACAAACTGCAGGCAGAATTATTCTTTTTATTTTATTTAGAACAGAAATGTTGGCCAGGAGAGGGACATCGAAAATGTTACATACCTCATTTTGAACTAAGGAATAATAATACGAACAGCAGACACATTCTATAAACAAAATACTCTATGAGTCCAAAGAAGTGATGAGAATAAACAGTGTTATAGTACTGCAGATTCAAAATTCCTTCTTTTTGCCTTTAATAATTGAACCAATTTGTAGGCCAGGAGAGGGACATGCAATCTGGGGACAAACTTCAAAATGATGTACCTGATTATATAATCATTTAAATAAAGTAAAACAATACTATATTACACTCATAACTATACATAATTCAACACTACAAGTGAAATTTGTGCAATGTTCACGTAAAATTTTAAAATAATTTATTTACATTTTAGAAACAGGGTGGGACACGCAAAAAAGGTGACTTTTTGGCTATTCCAAAATTTTTGTAGAAAAAAATAAATGAAAACTTGCTTTAATATGAATTGAATAACATCAGAATAAGTATTTCTAACAATTAAAAAAATAAAAAAACTTTCTAGGTCAAATAATTTTTGTGCTGTCCTACGGGGACATCATATTGTTCGGATTTTGGAGAATCACCCACTAAAGACATGCAGGTTATGTGAGGTAGGAAACCCTACAGCAGTGGTGGCCAACCCGCGGCACGCGTGCCACAGCGTGGCACGGCGGAGTATTTTGAGTGGCAAGCGAAGACTTATGGACCTTTTTTAAAAATTGAGAAAATAATGTGGTTTTCAGCAATGTTGTGGAATTTTTTAAACCTTATTCTCATAGTAGAAAAAATCCCTTTAAAATCTTACTGCTAATTCATTTGTATTTAATTATAAATATAATACGTTATAATATGGTCAAGAGCTTAATCTGGAGATGTAATCGTGCATTCCATAAATGATTTGGGCAAGAATCAAAAGGCGGGAGCTGGGGGGGGGGGGGGTGGAACGTTCCCAAAACCCTAAATGATTCTGATTATTCCGACTCGGACTCGGATGGTTTTTTAACGGATGGTACAACTTAATCACGCTCTACCAAAGATGGTTCCGCAAATGACCATTTGAATTATCACTGCCAGGGAAGTCTTTGGGCTAAAACTTTCTAAATTAACTGTTAGTCACTGTCGGATCTAGGCGAGCAAGGGGCCCTAGCTTCGGGCAGCAAAACTTAAGTGTATCGAAAGCCCAAATGCGGTTCTAAAAATGTGTCATAAACTCCCTAAGAGTCCAAAAAATTTTTAAAATTACGCTTTTCATTCTCTTATTGCAGAAAATTTCTGGAGAAGTGTTACGACCCCCACTTCCTTTCCTAAAATCCCTATGTGGGTCATTCCATGTCAAGTGATCCAACGTTTTTTACCTTACATTTTTGTATTTCTTTCACATTTGGCTCATCAATTGTACCCCTTGAGGTAATCAAAAGACTCAATTTTTGGATTTTTATCTCTATTATTTTTTCATTTATGAGACTTTGAACTTTGGAAAAACCCTCGTTTTTCCATGGATAAGGGTACATAAAAGGGACCATAACTCGGCACCAAATATAGATAGAACAATTTGGTAAATGACATTTTAAAGTACGTTAGTTGCCGCTTAATCGGATATGCAACATGACTAATTTGATAAAAATTTTCTTTTTCAAAAAATGAAATTTAAATTTCAAATTTAAATTTCTCGAAAAACATACAATGAATTTTTTGAAAAAATTCTCAAAAATTTTTGTGTATTTCATCTATGTTTGTACAAATTTTTAGATTGGGATCTCAATGGGATCATATTTTTTTGAATTTTTGAATAAAACTGTATAGGAAAAAAATGATATTTTTTAGATTCTATTTATTTAAATACTAAGTTCTCTTGCTTGTGATGGTCTAAAAAGTAGTGAACAAACATGAATATGTTTAAAGTGAGCTAGCATGAGCTTATAGATTTGTCAGGTTCACCCCCTCCCCCCTTCCTCCCCCGCACAACCACTCTTTTTTAATTCAAAACTGTTCAAAATGAAAAAAAAAAAACTCTTTGATACAAAATGAATAGTAAACTTTTTTAAAGTTGGTAAATGAGTTTCCTTATAACTAGACGAAGTATCCCCTTCCTCCACCCAAATATACCATTAACGCTGTACTATTATGACGTCTAACCTGGGGACTGAATTGACTATTATTTTTACTCTAGGTAAGTGAGCTAGCATTAACTTGTAGATTGGTCAGCTCCCCCTCCCTTCCTTCCTGATCCAACCATTTTCCCCCCAAACTGTTTAAAATGCTAAAAAAAAGCTTCTTTGATACAAAATGAACAGTAAACTTGTTTAAAGTTGATAAATGGGCTTCCTTATAACAAGGCAAAGTACAACGCTTCCCCCACCCAAATATACCATTAACGCTATACTAATATGATGTCTCACCTGGGGATTGATTTGAGGATTATTTTCCCCCTAGGTATATATTGTTTTTCAGACGAAGTGTTTCGTTTTCAATCCGAACTTCACAAAGTGTACTTCCATTCAAAATCTGAATTTAAACTTATGGTTCATTTCATCCCATCCCCCAGCACCAATCTTCAATTTTGAAGGGAGGGAATAAATGGGTCGCCCCAAGATCATAGCAAACAGCAAAATAGCACTGTTTCCCCTTGTTCTCATAATGTTTTCCCATTATTTTTACACAAAACTGAAAAGAAATTAGTGTCACGTTATATGTCAGTCCCCATCACTGCCTTTCCTTTCTCTTATTGGACAAAGCTCAGGAGCTAATAGGAAAGAGTAACAAACAGAACAAACTGAAACACTACCAGACATCAGTAGAGACTAAGGCTTTGAAATGGGGCTAGGCGGGATGATAAAAAAAATAAAAGTTTGGAGTGGAAAGGTAGGGTAAGGGGGGGAGCAATCTGTAAAGAAGCTAAACAACATGTGAGGTTGTGCTCAAAAAAGCAGTGTTTGTTTAATATATATATATAGATATATCTTGCTGCATTACCTTCCTTTACAATAAAATGAAAAAGAACACAAACAATTAAAAAAATTAAATAACAGCTGCACACTAGATACTGTGGAAAGATAGTTATGGGGACACAGACATATGATCTGATATTTTGATTTATTTTCAGTTTTGTGCGAAAAGAATAGAAAAAACGACGAGAACAAGGCGAAACAGTGCTATTTTGCTGTTTGCTATGATATTGGGGCGACCCATTTATTTCCTCCCTTCAAAATTGAAGATTGGTGCTGGGGTAGAAGATGAAATTAATCATAAAGTTAAATTTCAGATATTGAATGGAAGTACACTTTGAAGTTCGGATCGAAAAGAAACACTTCGTCTGAAAAACAATATATATACCTAGGGTGAAAATAATCCTCAACTCAATCCCCAGGTTAGACATTTGTATCAAAGATTCATTTTATATCAAAGAGTTTTTGTTTTTTTTAAACGTTTTGAACAGTTTTGAATTAAAAAAGAGTGGTTGTGCGGGGAAGAAAGAGGTAGGGGGGTGAACCTGACAAATCTATAAGCTCATGCCAGCTCACTTTAAACATATTCATGTTTGTTTACTACTTTTTAGACCATCACGAGCAAGAGAACTTAGTATTTAAATAAATAGAATCTAAAAAATATCATTTTTTTTTTCCTATACAGTTTTATTCAAAAATTCAAAAAAATATGATCCCATTGAGATCCCAATCTAAAAATTTGTACAAACATAGATGAAATACATAAGAATTTTTGAGAATTTTTTCGAAAAAATTCATTATATGTTTTTTGAGAAATTTAAATTTGAAATTTAAATTTCATTTTTTGAAAAAGAAAATTTTTATTAAATTAGTCATGTTGCATATCCGATTAAGCGGTAACTAACGTACTTTAAAATGCCATTTACCAAATCTTTCTATCTATATTTGGTGCCGAGTTATGGTCCCTTTTATGTACCCTTATCCATGGAAAAACGAGGGTTTTTCCAAAGTTCAAAGTCTCATAAATGAAAAAATAATAGAGATAAAAATCCAAAAATTGAGACTTTTGATTACCTCAAGGGGTACAATTGATGAGCCAAATGTGAAAGAAATACAAAAATGTAAGGTAAAATTTTTCTCAGATTTTGGATCACTTGACGTGGAATGACCCATGTATAGAAATGCATTTTAGTGCATACATTCTAAACATTTCTAGAGAAAAGCCGCTTTTCTACCTCTTCTCTTAAATTAGCCAAATGTATCCTAAAATGACATTTTCGAAACTTCTATTTCAAAAATATTGCAGTGCGAATTCCCCTTTTCCTTGCCTGACGTCGCCAATTTTGTGTATGTGTTTTTAAGCGAAGGAGCCTTCGAATCCCCCAACCTTTTCCTTAACATCACCAGCTATTACACGAATTGCATGGTAACAACCTTAAGATGGAAACATTTCTGGGGAACCCCCGAACTCTCCTAAACAATCTAAGAATGCATCTTTTAGTTTTCGATTTTGAAATTATTAATGGAAGAGTAAGCACTACTTCCTCCAATATCTCAAAATATAGTCTAAAACTCCATTTTTAAAACTTCAGTTTATAAAAGTTTCCCATGACAGCCTCCAAATCCTGGGCCTTCCAAAGTTATTAAAGATAGTCTAAGATTTATTTACAGACTTTAATTTAGAAAACTTTCTTGTGAAGGGCTGCCGAACTCACAGTTTCCCTAACGTTACTACAAAAGATACCGTGAAATTAAAGTTAAACCGCGAAGAGATGGCAGGTCGATTGGAAACGGAAACGGACCACTTCATTTAAAAATAGGTTGGATTAGCGAGAAAGTAAAACTTCGCTGCTTACGCGTTCCAGCAGATCCAACCTACTTCAAAATGATGTGGTCCGTTTCGGCTTCCAGTCGATACACCATCTCTTTGAGGTTCGACTATACGTGTTTACGATTTCAGTTTTGAAAACTCTCCGAAGGATATCTCTACATTCTCCCTCTTATTTAAAGTCTGCAAATATGGGCTAGACCTGAACTTTTCGTTCTCAATGACTACTCAAAAATGACTTAACACAATGTCGCGAAAAATTTCAATGGAAACCCTGAAAGGTACCTTTCTCCTATTGTTTTCAAATAAAACCTAAAGTCACATTTTTAGGACAATTTCGAGCACGCTTTAGAAGAGATGAACTTGATAACATTAAGGTTTTGCTCTATGTGACAGTCTACAATTGTACTTTTCAAACTTCAATGTTGAAAATTTTCCAGAGAGCGAGAGCCCCTACCAATTTACTGTTTCCATAACATGACCAAAAATAGCAAACAACGAGTTTTCCCTGCACAGAGCTTCTTCACTGCTCAAACTTAGTGAAATAATATAGTATTTGAGTAAAAGTTATACAATCAGCTCATAAATTAAAAAAAATCCCTTTTTTGTCATTGAAAAATTGAAAGTGGCACGCGAAATATTTCTTTTCCCGAAAGTGGCACTTTTCCCAAAAAGATTGGCCACCCCTGCCCTACAGGATGGTTTTCTTCTTGTGGGCTGCATGTTTTTTTTTTTTTTTTTCGTTTTTACTTTCTTCTACATCTAATGTACAGAAGAAAGTATTGGGTTTGAGAAAATTTTCACATTTCAATGGATTTACTCTTTTTAAGGTATACTGAGTCCATTTTGACCATTTTATGAAAATGTCTGTGTGTGTCTCTATGTCTGTATGTCTGTATGCGTGTGATCAGTTTTTGTGTGGCGACTAAAGCATAAAAACAACAGCATGAAATCAAACGAAATTTGGTAGACATATGTTCCCCTGTATGAGTTGGTGCCCATTAGATTTTGACGCTAGTTCCTGAAAGGAGTGCAAAGCAATCGAACGTTTACTCTGATTTAGGCGACTGCTATATCTCAGGAAGTAACAGGCGATATTAAACAAAAATTGGTCCATAGGTAAACGCTATCGGATATCGGCGCTGATTTCATTTTGCTGCCAGTATCTCAAAGGGGGTACTATATCTTAAGAAGTAATGGACGGAATAAAAGAAAATTTGATCGACAAGTAAACCTTAGAGGGTGTAAAAACTGCTGCAAATAGCTCCCAAGGCAATCGAATCGTGCAATGCAATCGAACGTTTTTTGTTTTTCATTGCGACAGCTATATCTCAAGAAATACAGCTGTGATTTAATTTCTACTTTTTTCCCACGTAAAACACGACATTCTTCTCCGGACGTTCGTAGCATCACCTCGGGGTCTATTGAGTAGATAGATCCTTGCTTGAGTGCTGATTCCCACACTACATATTATGTTTTACTGACTAAGAATAATAGCGATAATTTTTATAAACTTTTTTTTTTTTGCAGATGTTCTCAAGATTGCTTTTGGTATTTTCGTTGGCGGCGGTGCCCTAATATGCCTAGTTCTGGCGATTTATGCCTGTAGGAAAATTTTAAAGAACCCCGTAGATGAAGACGCAGTCAGGTGAGAACATAAAAATTACCTTAAAAATAAAAAAATAGTGATAATAAAATGAATTTTGACAAATCGAATTCAAACTGCTTTTCGCAATGACAAATTGTGATAGGTGTGTGTGTGTGTGTATGTATAGGCGTCTGCCATTGTGTGTGTAGGTGCATTGTAAAAAAACTAATGTTGTTTTAAAATACAGCTAATTTTATGGTAATAAACTGCAAAAATTGCTAATTTTATGGCAATAAACTGTAGAATTTTTACTTTTACAGTAATAAACTGCAAAATTACTAATTTTACAGTTTATTACCCTGCATTTTACAGTTTTAAACTTGAATCTCTGGTGCCAATATTATACTGCTGTTTTTACAGTATAATACAAATAAATTTTACGACCATAAACTGTAAAATTGCTAGTTTTACAGTTTATTACTGTGCATTTTAGTTTTAAATTGGAACCTTTGCTGACAGTATTATACTGTAAAAACAACAGTTCATTTTTTGTAGTGTGGTGCAGTGTGTGTGCTCATTCGCCAGAAAATCCTGCACGGTGGTGCATCGGGACTGTTACAGACTGCGCCACCATGCGCTGCGTGGGCCTCTTACAGGGGAAGTTGAGCAGGTCCGGGCTGGTGGAGCACCGGAGCACGAGACGTTGGCAGAGTGCCAGTCTGAAAGAGGTACTGCACGATGTTTGAGGTCAAAAGCAAAAACCTATAGCAATTTGTAATTGCTGTGCAAAAGAAAAAAAATGAATTCTGACATTTTAAATTCAACTCATGCTTTTCGCAATCAGAAGTTGCGATAGGACCCAACTCATTAGGTTTCTTATTTCTACAAGTGGCTCCTGTCCCCGAAATCCCCTTACTTTATACTCGACCCTCTGGACTTCACACAATCCTTTTCAGGTAAAAACAACCAGCACGTAACAAACCTCCCTCAGCAAGTCCCTCCTCCTGGGCGGTGGCATGGGTGTGTGTTTGTGCCAGTACGTATGTGTATGTGTTACATGAAAAGGCGTGATTTTGCTCAGAAAAAAAAACATTTTTCATAAAATCTGCTTTAGTTAAGACTTAAGCCCTAGAAAAAAAATGACTGAACATAAAATGAGTGTATTTTAGGTAAATTCATTTCTGTAAGAAACAACTCATTTAAAACCATAATTGGGGCAAACTGCACCTGGCAGCGTCAAAATGCTGTGATTGGAATCTGCGTATATCCTTCACAATGCTGCGAGGTTAGGTTTTCCCCAACTATAGTTTTAAAAAATCACTGAATTTCGGTTGAGAGGGCTTGGAAATGTGTGTTCAGATTTTTGACGCTCTACTGTGCAGGTATATATATACTGTCGTCCCCGCTGAATCGGGTAACGGATAAACGAATACCCCGCTAAAACGAATAAAATATCTCGGAACCGATGCCATAAAGCTTATGGCATCGGGATCTTTAACATTACGTTATTGGCATAAACGTAATGTTAACGTTCCCGTTTAATCGAATAAAATCTCTTGGAACCGTCAGTATTCGTTTAAGCGGGGCCGACAGTATGTATTTATCTATTTATCTATTCGTCTGTTTATTTGTTTATCTATTTATTTATTTATTTGTTAATTTGTTAATCTGTTGATTTGTTTGTTTGCTTGTCTATGAATCTACTTATTTTATTTTTTGATTTTTAATTTGTTTGTTTGTCTATCAGTCTACTTATTTTATTTTTTTAATTTTTAATTTCGTATTTTTTATTATTTATTTTTTTCCTTTTTATTTATTTATTTATTTTTCGTTTATTTTTTTACTTTTCGGTATTATTATTATTTTTTTTTTTTTTTAAGTTTCTTATTCTTTTTTTTTTCTTTCTTTTAGAGATGGCCTCGAGCTAAGGGAGTTCGCCCTCGTCAATCACACCGGTGTGTTGCATGACCAGACAGTCATAAATGAATAAGAATAAATTGAAAAACCGTCAATTTGAAAATAATTTGAATTCAATTCGAAAAGAAAAAAATGAAAAGCTTCGTGTGCAGTGAATGTTTGATTACAGATGGAAGTGTTACTTATGTGTGTGGTGTGTGTGAAGTTGCATGTGTCCTCGACGTAACTAGTCCCAGAATGTGTTTGTTCTGGGACTAGTTTTTTTTTAAACAGAGTACTGTGGCTGTATATAACCTGTGTTTTGTCAAAGTCTTCTGAACAAAGATGTGGTCGCTGTGAGTTAAAGTGTGCAAATGAAAATTGAATTCCAGTTACCAAGCTGTGACGTCAGTGGTATAAACAAAAGAGGCATCAAAATCCTACCACTGTCCAGTAAAACGATTAAAGAAGTTGACTAGTATGGCATATGAAGTGTTCATTCCTTCAGAGATTCATTTTTAATCCATTCGTGCAAGGACTGTTATGAGTGAGAGATGGGCAGAAAATTCTGACTGCTGGTCCAATCAGCAGCATGGAAACTGACCTAAGCCTCTGTTATTCGCGTCTGAGCAGCAACTGCAGTTGGTGGAGAATTTTCGTACTCTCTTGGTGGGGAATACTGTCGTGAGAAAGTAAAGAGCAGATTAACGGCATTTTTTTTTTTTTTTTGTCATTTTTCATTATTTTTTAGTATTTTTGTCATCTATTGTACATTATCTTCACTGTATAAGCTTGCTGATTTGGTTTCCGTTGAAAATAAAAAACAAAAAAATGTCAAATCTAAAGATTGCCTTACTGTTGGTATAGAATCCAAAACGAGCTTCTCCCACTATCTCAAAAACTCCGTTCTGTACTTACTGCTCTTTACCTCTCCACGGAAGAATATGTTTTATTTATTTATTTTTAACAATTTATTTTATTATTAGTATTTTTTTTTTGAAATTGGTACACTTAGTTGAGAAACTAAAGGGGAACAGCGAATTTTCGTGTCATAAACATTATTTGGTATTTTCGATTGTAAAAATATCGCATTAAATATTGTTTTATTTTACTTGTTCTTTCAGACTTTTGCAATGGTCAAAAGAAAAAAAGAAACTTATCTGATAAACTTAAAAGACCAAAATGAATAGTGAAATTGAAAAAAAGTACTTAAGTAGGAGGCAGCGTGAAGAAAAAGTTTGTACGCATGATAAAATGAAAATTGAGTAAAATGCGTCCGAAAATCAAATCGTACATACTGAATAAAACTTTCACTGAAAAGTTTTTCTAAATTATGCTGTGTAGCAGCCCCTATTAGGGCTACTATTACATTCTCTTGCCTCAAAATGTATAATTTTTTCTCTTACTATTTGTACTACTTATCTGCAAATTTTATTTTTGTCACTTGTACGCCTTTGCTTCTATTTGCGTCGTATGAAATTCAGCAAAACTTTGTGAACGAAATTTCTGTCTCAACTTCATAATGTAAATTCATGTAAATTCTACTTAACTACTACATTTCTACTTAAAAATTGCATCAACTTCACAGGCACCATCACCATTTTGCTCAAGGTTGACACGTAGTTTGCTGCAAAAGGGGGAGAAACTCTGTGTGTTTTTTCAGATATTAATTTTGTGAAGTAGAAGTCACTAGTTCCCAGCTGATGGTTAGCCGCGACAAAAACAAAGGAATTTCCGTCAAGCCGGCCACCTTGTCTGGTCAGAGCAGTCTGCTGATTCGGATTGCGTGGCGCCGGGTTCAAATCCCGGCTCGGGCATGGATGTACTTTCTCTCTCTCTCTCCTGTCCTTATCCTTTCTCCGTGGGAATGTATGTTGTGAATTGCTACTCGACCAACGGATCTTATAGCATGTGTGTTGAGCTAAATCAGACTTCTACTTTAATGGCGCTCGTAAAAGCGAAAGCTCTACCAATTCTGCTTAAATCCGAGTAGATGCGTCTACTCGGGCTCGGATACCCGAGTGGTATCAGAAACAACAACAGAAACTTCCGCCAGATGCACCAGCGATCCACCAAATGTCCCATTTGGTCGATCTTTATGGTCGACATTTTCTCGACACGGCTATCGACTTCACTTGAGACTTCTTCAAAAGATCGACCAAGCGTAATATTTGGTGAATCAACGCTGTATCTGGTGGAAATTTCCTTGTTAGGTTATCGGTGATTTTGTTTTGGCTGAACAAAAAAAAAACACTGCGCTTTCTCCTGAACGTCGTCCATGTCAATTCTTAGCTCGATGAGCTAGGAGCTATACTACACTACAACCTTTCTTGACAATAGCATCGTGACGTCAGCGTGACGTTAGCCTCTGAAAAACGAGCTAGATAAAACGTCACAGCCTACTTGGCGAATTAGAGGAGATCGCTGACTGCTTGTGAGCTCTTATTGGCTCGGCTTGTAGTGACGTTCAGTGTCAAGTTAAGTTGCATTTTAGTATAGAGACCTCAACTTCAGACATTTAATATCCGAACGAAAACCCAGAGTTTCTCCCCCTTTTGCAGCAAACTGCGTTTCATTTCACCTGTAACTATTTTTGCAATTAAGTTTCAAACAGTAAAGATCTTTCTCGGATACCCTATATTCCAGTGATAGTTGCTTCTGCTACAGTGCCGTGCTAAGCACAAGAGTCGTATTAGTACTTTTTAACAAAATTAACCCATTAATGCCTGACATTTTGTTTTCCAAAGATATTTTGTATACTGGTTACAAACAGTGTTTCATGGACAGGAAATTTTTTTTTTTAATATTATGTAAAAAATAATTGTTTTATTAAGGAAAAAAAATCGTCCCTCAAAAGTTACGATAGACCCCTAAGGGTACATACTTTTTTTACTAAAACTGTTTTCTGCCTACTATATAATATTCAAAAAGACATTTTATATGAAGAAATAAAATAGCAATTAACATAAACTGGGAAGCTGGGAATAACTTTGAAAACTTAGCTTTTTTCCTTGAGATTGTGAACAAGAGCCAATATTTAGAAAAGTGCCAATTTGAAGTTGGAGTTTTCTGGAAAAAAAATTTTTTTGCAGAAAAAAAACTAATATTGGATTTCCGTCTAAATTGGGTCTAAATGCAAGAAAATAAAAGGGGGGAGGTCAAGGAAGTTATTTACCCCCTCCTTAGATTACTCACTTTTAAGCCGTTACAGATCTGATGAATGTTACAGATCTGATGTTAATATGAGCTACATATTTGAGTTTATGCTTTCAGTCTTCGTTAACATCTCTAAATATGATATCATTTCCTTGCATTTTTAACATAGAATTAAGATAATTATATTAAAATATATATATTAGGCTAAAAAATCAAATTTCATTATAAAAAAGCATTTCTTGGAAATAAAAATGAGCGAGATAAGGTTTTTAGATAAAATAAATTATGAGATTACCAAATCCAAGCTAATAAAACATTTGTTTTGTTTTGAAACAACACACAACTTACAACTTCAACTTTTTCAACACACAACTCTGCTGCTTGCTTTTCTTTAATTAGTTGCAGGAAATTTAATTTCTTGATCAGAAATTCAAATTTAGCATGCTAGTTTTATCTAGTTATTTAGCGAAGTTATGAGAAATTGAAGCACCAAAAAATAAAAAATAATTAAATAAATAATAATAATTAATTAACTTAATTTCTGCAGTGTCAATTTTTCTTATTTTACTAACTTCTATTGTTAGGTCATACAAACCACAAATGAAGCAATTGTACTAAAACTCATTGCTTTTCATTTTTTAAGAACAAAAATATTCAATATATATGGCTAAAACCTATGATTTTTGCTTTTTATAATTCTGAAACGTGTGAGTTAGTTCTGTAACATATTCGCTGTTTTTCAATGTTACCGCTCTGACTGTTACCGATCTGACAAACTGACAAAGTTTTTTTTTTTATTTCCGAGTCGATCGCACTAAACCAAAATCAAACACGTGGTTTTTTCACTTGTAATAAAGGACTATACTTATATATAAAATAATTTTTAAAATAATAAAAACTGCGCATTTTAGAGCGTGTTACCGATCTGATGACTCAAATGACACACATTTTATAAAATCACTTTAAAAAATCTTACCTACAATTTTGGATGCAGAAATGCAAATTTTTAATTACGATTCGATAAAACATCCCACCAGGTACTCAGTATCACGTGGTATAGGTGCAGGAAATGATTTTGGGAGCCTAAACATAGATCGGAAGTTATTGTTACCACTCTGACGGCGGAACTTGGGACACGCTTATTTCGCATCGGCTAGAAAATCAGAAATCGATTAAAACAAAAATGAAGTAAAATATTAACAAAGGGGTAGAAATAGAATCGTTTTTTGTGCAAGTGCGTTTTTTTTTGGGAAGTTAGAAAGTGCGCATGACCTGTTTGCATGCTAAGCTTTCCTACTGAGGACACGTTACCGATCTGATTTTTGATGTATAAAAACAATATTTTCTGAAGAAAAAAAATTTTCTTTCTGATGTTATTAGATGAAATGAAAGCAGAACCTTATCTTCTTTCTGGGGAAAATTATTTTTTTAACTAGTTATTGAAATACTAGTGAAAATTCACTTGGGACTCAAATTGGCACTTTTCTAAATATTTGCTCACAATGTCATTTTTGATAAAGATCATATAAAAACTGCTACAGAACACACTTTACAATGGTTATGTGCTGCAATCTGTTAATAACGACTTGAAACAATACCAAGGTACTCATTGAATACTATTATTTTGTTGAAAAGTTCATTTTGGGGACATTCAGACCCTTTTTTGGACTGTCCCTGAAAAGGGACGGTCGCATTAATGGGCTAAGTTATTGTCAACAGGTGGTTCTTTGTAATGTATTTTACCAAAAAAGCGATGTTTTATGGTCATTTGAGAACGGGAAATAATTATTTAAAAATTCTGAAAAAGTACCTCCTGAACATGGAGGCGCAAAGCTTTAAACAGTAAAATCTCAGTTTGAGATGGTCGGCAGATACCACTTTTGCGATTAGCACGGCAGTGTAGCATTTAAATGGCTATGAGTAAATGAATAATCCTTAAAAAAAAGCTCAGTTGCTGATTATGATTGAATCATTATTATCATAATGCGATTAGCAAGGCAGTGTAGCATTTAAATGGCTATGAGTAAATGAATAATCCTTAAAAAAAAGCTCAGTTGCTGATTATGATTGAATCATTATTATCATAATGCGATTAGCAAGGCAGTGTAGCATTTAAATGGCTATGAGTAAATGAATAATCCTTAAAAAAAAGCTCAGTTGTTGATTATGATTGAATCATTATTATCATAATGCGATTAGCAAGGCAGTTTAGCATTTAAACGGCTATGAGTAAATGAATAATCCTTAAAAAAAAAGCTCAGTTGTTGATTATGATTGAATCATTATTATCATAATGCGATTAGCAAGGCAGTGTAGCATTTAAATGGCTATGAGTAAATGAATAATCCTTAAAAAAAAGCTCAGTTGCTGATCATGATTGAATCATTATTATCATAATGCGATTAGCAAGGCAGCAATTAAATGGCTATGAGTAAACGAATAATCCTTAAAAAAAAGCTCAGTTGCTGATTATGATTGAATCATTATTATCATAATGCGATTAGCAAGGCAGTGTAGCACTTAAATGGCTATGAGTAAATGAATAATCCTTAAAAAAAAGCTCAGTTGCTGATTATGATTGAATCATTATTATCATAATGCGATTAGCAAGGCAGTCTAGCATTTAAATGGCTATGACTAAATGAATAATCCTTAAAAAAAAGCTCAGTTGCTGATTATGATTGAATCATTATTATCATAATGCGATTAGCAAGGCAGTGTAGCATTTAAATGGCTATGAGTAAATGAATAATCCTTAAAAAAAAGCTCAGTTGCTGATTATGATTGAATCATTATTATCATAATGCGATTAGCAAGGCAGTGTAGCATTTAAATGGCTATGAGTAAATGAATAATCCTTAAAAAAAAGCTCAGTTGCTGATTATGATTGATTCATTATTATCATAATGCGATTAGCAAGGCAGTGTAGCATTTAAATGGCTATGAGTAAATGAATAATCCTTAAAAAAAAAGCTCAGTTGCTGATTATGATTGAATCATTATTATCATAATGCGATTAGCAAGGCAGTGTAGCATTTAAATGGCTATGAGTAAATGAATAATCCTTAAAAAAAAAGCTCAGTTGCTGATTATGATTGAATCATTATTATCATATATTTGTCATGTTCATGTAATTGTCACAACGTAACCAGAATCAAGGCCGCTTGGTTTGTATTTATACAGTATATCATTTCAAAACAAATTTAATTTCTGTTAAAGAATGTAACTCCAAAAATTGTAAAGTAAAAGATATTGTTGATATTAAATCTCCAAAATATTTGCAAGAATGAAAATTTTTCTAAATAATTAAATGTGAGAATAAATAAACATTTTGTAACTTGTATATAAAATCGTTGTTTCTGAACATTTTTACTTCTGCAACTCCATTAGAAACAAAAAATAAAATTACAAAAGTATTGCAGCCTTCTCACTACAACATTTAATTGTTGGGAAATGTGGGGTAGTGTTCAAATAACTTACCTTTCTCAAATAGAACATATTGAAAATTTATTTTGATCATTACAGTGTCTAAAAATAGAAAAATATATTAAAGAACAAAATTTGCATTGCAATAATATTTTTTCAATTTTGACAGTAAATTTGTACTTTACTGTCAGAAAAGTAAGAATTTTTTCACTTTCAAATAAATGGGCCGAAGTGAAAAATAAAATATTTTCCAATAAAATTTTTAAAACAAAATTCTATTTAAATACAGAAATATTTTTCAAACAAATGGATGTACAAATAAATGAATAAAGGGATAAATGAATAAATGTTGAAACAATAAACAAATTACTAAATGAATCACTGAACAATATATAATAAAAACTAAATAAGTAAATAAAATCGGAATTGAATAAGAAAATAAGTGAATAAATGCGTAGAGGAATGTAAATAAAGTCGTTAACTTATGAATACAAAAGTACAGTATAACTTCGATTTAACGATACCCGATTTAACGATTTCCTCAATTTAACGATACATTTCAACGGTCCCGATTCATATGCCTTGAATTTAATGTTAAAATTTCATCAATTTAACAATAGCTTTCCTCGATTTAACGATGATATCGGGCATGGCCAAATCTCTCATCAAAAATACAGTAGTATATGTTTAAAAAAATTTTTGTTTTCTATTTTACTAGCAAAAGCATTGGACTTCACGTCCCAATAGTAAG
The DNA here is from genome assembly GCA_038373865.1 of Uloborus plumipes. NCBI lineage: Eukaryota > Metazoa > Arthropoda > Arachnida > Araneae > Uloboridae > Uloborus > Uloborus plumipes. The sequence continues at coordinate 16,738 of JAXGGA010010997.1, forward strand.
ACGATTCATCCTTCAGTAACTTCCAAGCTTTAGGATTCCAAAGAATATTTTTTGCGCCGTGAGAGGAGAGTGATCAATCGAAAAAAAATAGAGTCGTAAAAAGTGAAACTGTTTTTCTCAATTCGAGAAAACAGTACAAACATCAATGAAATATTTTTTTTAATAATATAAATGCGTGATGTTCTTAAAGAAGCAAAAGACTTGTGTACGAATTCACTTAATTATCAATAATTTAATCCGTTTAACTTATAAGTATGCTTTCCCTATTTAACGATATCCTCGACTTAACGATAATTTTTGCAGTCCCTAAGCAATCGTTAAATCGAAGTCATACTGTAATTTAATGAATGATTGAAATAGTGAACAAAATGAACTGTTTCATTTTCCCCCATTTACTTAACCCCGTGTGTGCAAGATAAATTGTATAAAACAAGAAAATCTCATTAAAAATATCATTCTGAGCTTACAAAGCTCAGAAAAAATAAAGTTAATGGCATCAGGATGAAACATTTTATGGAGATAGATATATGTAAATTACTTTATTTTAAAATAAATTGGTCCTGAAAAATATTAACAATATTAAGATATATTAATTATTTACAAAATTTTAAAAAGTGAGAGACTGACACATATGATGAGTTAATGACCAGTTATAAGATTGCAGGGTATTTTAACATTAAACATTGAAGTTTAAAAGTAAATCAAAAAGTCAATTAACAAAAATAACAATAATAACTAATATTTTTGTAGTCTTGAGGGGGGATTCTCCCACGATTTATGCACGTAATGGGTAGAGAAATCGTTCGTTTTGCACACTGGTTCTTTCATAATTACGGATATATCAAGGAAAGATCATTTGTATTTTCTTCCTTTTGCAGGAACCATTATGTCAACAACGATCAGCAGCCCTGATCAGTGGTTGGAAAAACTACATTTCTTTTGTAGCGAACTACAACTACTTTGCTATAAATGTAGTTAACTACAACTACAACTACTTTTTTCTAAATGTAGCGACTACAAATTACTTTTGAATTGTAGGCGCTACTTCGCTACATTTTAAAAAATAAATAAATAAAAAGCATACACCGTTTGAGGATTGACCGAAAAAATTCGAAAAGTGGTTTACATTAGTAAATTAACTCATTTAAATGTGGAATAAAGTAAGGAATTGTCTTTGAATTTATTTGTTACTTTTCCTTTTTGTTCCCTTTTAAAAAAAAGGTGCTAAAATTTGTCCTTTTTAGAATTTTTTTTACAATTTTTACGATTATTCGCCACAAGAAAGGATTCAAAAGTGGAAAGATTGAAAGAATTCAACTTTCAGCTTTTTTTTTAACTTTTTTGCCAGGAATAGTTAGGAACATGAAAATTATTTGAAGGTTTATAAAAATTATGATGCCAAATAAACCAATGACATCAAACAGATAGAATGTGTTTCGTGAAAATGATGTTATCTAATACCAGCTCATACTTTTATGGTTCTTATTTCTCATTGCGTCCGCTGCTGTACAAGATTTGCTCCAGAGTCCATTAAACTTTGTTTTCTTCCTTCGTTCTCTTTTTTGAATTTTTATTTATTTATTTATTTTTTAATTTAAAGTAGTTTCCAAGAATCGCTACAAACTACTATTTTTTTGTATCGCGCTACTCACTACTCTAGTTTTTTTAAAAGTAGTGCGCTACATTACAAACTACTAAAAAAAATGTAGCTACTACAGTAGTTTCGCTACTTGTAGCGGGCTACTTCCGACCATTGGCCCTGATAACATTTTTTCACTTTCTCATATATGTTTTACTGTATTGAAAATGCTGAAAGGGACAAGCAGTTTCCTCCAGAAAGTGGCACTCTAGCCATGGGCGGAGTTAAGGGGGGGCTTAGGGGGGCTAAGCCCCCCTGGCCAGGTTATTAGCCCCCCCCTGAAGGAAAAAATACTTTTTTTTTAAATTAATAAATACGTACGTTATTCAGGACAAATAACACCGAGAAGATCATGCAATCATTCGGAAACCTGGGTGATGGCGCTTATTACCCCCCCCCCTCCCCTGAAGAAAAAAGAAGATAAATGAGACAAAGTTTTCTTTCAACATTAGCAGTTGTCAACGCTCTTCCAAAAAAACCCTCCTAAGAACTAAAATATATTTTTACTCAGCATTCAACATTCTACGAGACTTTTTCTCTTTAGCTTATGCTCTGCTCTACTAATTTTTGTTCATAGTACATCCATTAACGATATCAAACGGTGAATCTTCCTACCGAACTATTTTTCTGGGAAACTAAGTGATCTATGTGTTTTTATCTCGTGCCTCCGGTCCATGGGCGCCCATATGCGGAATTTTAAGGGAGGGCTCAAATATTTTTCCCATGGCTCAGCAGGATATTTTTCTCATGCAAAGCAATTTTAGCACAGATTAAAGTTATTTAAATTTGGTATTTTTAATAACTTATTCATTAATGGCTGAAAAAGAAATGTTTTTATATTTTTGCCGAAAAAATAGTACTGAAAGGGAGGAAATTCTAATTTCTAACGGGGAGGGGGGGCTGGAGCCCTCCTTTATGGGCGCCCATACTCCGGCCTGCAAATATCATTTGAGACCCCATGCATGCAATTAGTTATTCATCCCCCGCATAGTTACGGCTTTCATAACGCTGCTGACATGATTATAGTTCGTCAAAGTGACAATGGAAAGGGACTTTGTTTTTACTACAGTCACAGTACCAACGCTTCTAATATCATTTTATCGTTTGCTATTGAAATGACGAAGAAAAATATAATTATTCACAGATTTTTTTCAGCTTATTTTTCTTTTTTTTGATTCGGGACCGACAGGGCCGGTGAGAGGAAATGAGGTCATGATGAATGTCAGCCTAGTTGAAAATGAGGGGCCTGAATCTTAGAGTGCCCCGTTCGGATTCGCAGTGGTATAATTTTTGTAAGATTAATGGGGAAGGGGAGCCCGGAGACCAAACTGACAAGGGGCCCTTCGTGGCTCTTGGCGGCCCTGGGGATCGAGGAGCATTCAATAAAGCTTGGAATTTAATATATAGGGAGTTTAATACATAGTTTAATAATAGGAGGTTCTTGAAACTCTGAAGTATGTGTTTGCTTTTTTTTTTTTTTTTGAAAATGTGTTTTAAAGTTTTAACGTTGTTTTTCTACTATTTGTTGCACCAGACTATTATTTCTTATTAACTATGTATTCAAGATTTTTAAGTATTTAAACTGATAATGATTTATTTCCTGCAAGGTTTACCAGCATGTTTAAATCAATGTACTGTAAATCAGGGTTACTTGGACCCTAGGGGGTTACTTGAGCCCACTACAACAAAATGATAAAATCTAGGTTTGGTACTGCTAGTTGAAGACTTGCACGCAGTTCCTCGTTTCTCCACTAGGTAGAAGCCCTCTGCAGTCTCTAACGCTAGTACCAAACCCAGATTTTATCATTTTACTGTGGGCTCAAGTAGCCCTCTTGTGGGTCCAAGTAACCCTGATTTACGGTAACTAATAAATAATTTTTGGAACTTGATTACCCATAATTTAAGATTTTTTCATTTTAGTATTTTGTAGAATGGCTGTCTGTTTAAAAATGCTGCTAACAAGGTAATATAAATAAAATAATTTCACTTTTATACTTTAAAGTCATACGGAATAATACTGTTATCTAACTATACAAATGACAATTAAAAATTTTTCATGTGTTATCGTCTGAAAACGCTGATGTAATCTTCCTGTTAAATGACATTGTTCAGAGTACTTTTTCGCTTTAAAGATTTAAAGTTGGGAAGCTCTAAGTCAAGCAAGCTCTATTTACATATCATAAATAAAATAATGCATAAGCTTGTTTTCTATGATAGAGTATTTCTCTTCCATTAAAAAAAAAACCAGTTTGTAGTAATTCTAAGCATCTTTCGACTTTACTAATATTTTTGAGTACTTTAGTTACATTCAACAGACCTCATATGAAATAAAAGTTAATATTAAATTTTATTCATAAAGAAGTAATAGAAACCAATATAACAGTAAATATTATGAAGAAAACAATGTTAATTCATCTCTAAAATGCAAATTTTGTGCTAGTTTAAGTCGATTTTATTACTTTTATTTTGAATACAGAACAGTTTCAATTCCCAATTGAAAGCCTTATAAGAAAATTAAAAAAATAAATAAAAATGAATTTATGAATTTCAACTCTGTGAACCCAGATTGTTATTTTCAAGTTGCATTCAAAATTATAAATAAATAAATAAATAAATAAATAAATATATATATATATATATATATATATGTTTTTTTTTCTTTGGTGACATTTTTAGAATGGGGGCTTAGCCCCCCCAGACAGAAAAGTCTAACTCCGCCCATGACTCTAGCTGAAAAGGTTGGCCACACCTCATCTTAATTTCTTATGCATTATGTTTGGGAAAAAGTACGAAGAGTTTCAAATAAAAACAAAAAACTTTGAAACCTATAAATAAAAACACCGAAACCGAAACTCTCAGAAGTGCGAATAATGAGTATTTTCCGAAGGTTTGAGACTGTAGTACATACTTTTAAAACGGGAGAAGTATCGATTTTCTTCAGGCCACAGGAGGAGCATTCGCGGAAGCTTATTTGTGGCGAACCATTTTTTCATAAGTTTTTGTTTGCATAAAAGCAACTTGTCATTCCTTGTTCTTGCATATGTGGAATGGAAGCCCGAAATATGTGACTCCGGTATATATATTTTTTAATAATCCCTTTCGACAGAAACTTCACTTTTCGTTTCTCATTCTCACATCTAGTTTATCCTCTAAATGCAGGAAGCTCCCGCAAGTTTTTGCTCTGTTTATCCGAAGTTTTGGTTAATCTGTACCGTAATTATTTTAGAAAATTAAAATTGAAAAATTAAAAATTAAATTTTTCAAAAGTTATTTTGCAGTAACAATCTTTCTGGGAGAAGAAACTGAACATTTGATTTAACTAAAGCCCAGAGTCAACAAAGAAATCAGAAACACTTCGTTTGTAGTGTTACGTCTATGCGGGCACAGCTCGATTTTAACAAGCAATACTTGCTTAAAGCGATCAATACTTTGTGATTCATCAAATTTCTATTAACTTCTAGCTCAGCTTATCCACACTGGGAAAAATATTATTCCGAAGCGAACCGGAAACCTTGCGGTGAGACATAAATCCTAAGAAAAGAGATAACAGCCCCCTTTCCACTTTGTGGAATTGAGAAGCATTAAAAAATATATACACTGCTCGACATTGAAAATGCAACACCAAGAAGGAGTGGTCAGAAATTGATGAAATTTGGTAAGAAGACAGAGACAGCATGGAACAATAAGTGATATTTATTTCAAAATAAATAAGCAAAATTTAGAGCGAGGACGGCGTCGGCTCAGTAAGAAGTAGGACCACCGCGGACAGCGATTCACGAAGAAACACGTCTAGGCATGGAGTCAATAAGCCTGCGGATGGTGTCCTGAGGGATGGCACTCCATTCCCTTTCAACCATTTGCCACAGTTCGTCCTCTGAACGAGGCAGTGACAGGTTCTGCAAACGGCGTCCAATCACGTCCCACACATGTTCGATTGGTGACAAGTCAGGAGAGTATGGTGGCCAGGAAAGCATCTGTACACCTCTTAGAGCATGTTGGCTGATTCGAGCACTGTGAGGCCGGGCGTTATCCTGTTGAAAAATTGCATTTGGCAGACCCTGAAGGTAGGGGATTGCCACCGGCCGCAGTACATTATCTACATATCGTTGGGCCGTCATAGTGCCCCGAATACGAACTAGAGGTGATACGGAATTGTATGCAATAGCGCCCCAAACCATTATGCCACGTTGTCGCGCTGTGGGGCGTTCCACAGTTCCTGCCGGATTCGATCTTTCTCCACGTCGACGCCACACACGTATGCGATGACTATCGCTGGACAAACAGAAGCGGGATTCATCTGAGAACACTACGGTTTGCCATTCTGCCATCCACGTCGCTCTGGTCCGGCACCATTCCAAACGTTGGAGTCTGTGCTGTGAGGTCAATGGCAGTCTTCTTAGCGGGCGCCGTGATTGCAGGCCACGTGCAACCAGTCGACGGGAAATGGTTCTGGTCGACACAGGAACATCCAGGGTACCTTGCACGTGCTGCAGAATCGACGTACAAGTGACTTGCGGGTCCGCCACAGCTTGTCGGTGAATCCGTCGATCCAAGCGGTCTGACGTCACTCTGGCTGCACCTGCACCCCTCAATGTGGCTACATTTCCTCTTTCCAACCATCTCCGACACAGCCGATGCACATTGCTTGCATCCATCCATGTGGGTATCAGCTGCAATTTGACGTATGGACCAACCTCCCCTTCTCAGTCCGATCACCATACCCCTTGTAAAGTCGTCTACATGCTGGAAGTGTCTTCGTTGAGGACGGCGTGGCATTTCCTCCTATCACACGTATCCTTCGAGACAAAAACCAAATTTCTCCGATAATTAGTCTGGCAGAAAAACCAACATGAACATAGCCCACTTTTCAACTTCATTCTCTTATATCTTACTTCACGTGCGTCGGAGAGCTGCGCATTTCATATCATTTGCATAACTCAGTGACGTGCGTCTACGGTAAAATTTGCATGAATTTCTGACCACTCCTTCTTGGTGTTGCATTTTCAATGTCGAGCAGTGTATTTTTGTTGACGTGAATGATTTCTCGATACTTCTTGATATTTCTGAGATACTTAATTTCGAGGAAAATAAAGCTCAAATTCAAGCTAAAGCAGATGAGAAAAATTACGAAGCGATGACAAAGACGAGTCAACAGTCCAATTAAGGATGTGCATGGAGACCTGAATTTTTTTTCAAAGTCAAGGATGCAAATCACTATATTTTTGGGCACATTAGTGTTTCTCAAAAAACAACACCTCAAAATAATGTCAATAAGACAATTCAAACCAAATGAAACAACGTTTTTGGTTCTTGCCTTGTGCCAGCTGGGCTGGCAATATGGGGAACGGCTGCTTCACTTCTCTAACTGTAAAAAGTTTAATGCATTATTTCGGAGTTAGGAGAAAACCCTCTTTAATTCAAAACATGTGAATACCTAGATAAATAATTCTAAATATAGTTTTAAAAAACTAAAAAAATACGCTTTTAAAGTTAATCAAACTAAAAAGAAGATTTTCAGAACTATTTAATGTCCTCTAAGTTTACATGCACTTATAATACATCAACATGTAATATAGTTTAGTCTTTAGTATTAATAATAATATTAAATAAATAGCTTTTATATTTGCAAAGAACGTTTTTTTTTCTTTCAAATGGGGCTGCAGTAGAGGCACAACCTTTTGCAGACCTAGTGCGATCCCCCAATGAAGCATCCATTTTTTCACGTAGCACCAGAATCGGCGGAATGCCATTACCATGAGAATTTTGACGCCCAGTTGCCGCCAGGTGGAGGCACCTGGGCTCTTTTTGATGCGAAAGAGCACTAGGATTTAATTTTGCCTAGGGATATTCAAAGCCAAACGAATACCCCAAGGGATCTTTTACATGTCCCATAATCATACGACATGGGCGCCGAGGATTTTCCGCATCTCGAAAATCTGCCGACTGGCCAACTCCAGGATCGAACCCGGGTGCAAAGAACGTGAATTTTATCCTTTATTCAGAGTTCTTAACCTTTAGTAATAATAAAAGCATTAAATATATTGCTTTTATATTTGTAAAGAACGTGAATTTTATCTTTTTTTCAGAGTTACATACATTCATACATACAAACAAACATACATGTGAAACTAATAAAAGGGTGTTAAAAATAAGATCTATCAAAATAACGAAAAATAATTAACGAAAACCTTGAAGCGGTGTCAAACGAGAATCTGGGCTATGAAACCGTGCAACGGATTAAAAACCAGAATCTTAGGATCGCCAGTAAAGAAAAGGGAAACGGGGGCATGCAGATTTTAAATTATTATAACACTTTCAGCCCTTAAGACATCTCAAAGTTTAAATATGCTCTAATTACTTCGCAAGATACGGAAAGATGTCCATCGCATGCTAAAGCTTCGGTTAGAGCTCATCAAAGCGTTTATTTTTTGATCATTTTAAAATCAATCATATGCAGCAGAAACAAATAATTTTAATATTAACTTAGGTTCGTGCCAGTTGATTCAGAGCTTTAGTGTATTATAAAACATGAGCAAGCAAATTGTTGTTTTGATTAATCTCTTAAGTTCATTTTTAAGCGTTAAATTTAAACACCTTTTTAGAATAAAGATCCAAGCCGAGTCAATTAGCAAGTATCATTTCGCGTTACACTTTTCCGGTTAATAAGCTGTCACCTTGTCCGAATTTTCAGAGAAGTTTAAAATAGGGGTAGCGAGCCTAGATCCCCCATGTATTTTAGTTGTTATTAAAATGTTAATAATGGCTATCCAGCACCAAACACGATTTTTACTTATGTACTTAAATACTCTTTTATATTATAAGAAAACAAGAGGTTACATGTGACAGAAAAACAGAATTCTTCCAAAATAAGACTTTAAAAAATGTTTTTAATTCTCTTGGTGCAGTTTAAAGTTGCTGTATCGTTTTTAATGTATCACATAGTCAACATATCATAATATACAGATGTTTAATTCAGTACGAATAAAGTAGGATGCAAGTGGGAAAAACTAAATCGTTTCTATACTGAAGCATGGCCAATCATTTTTTTAATTCCTACAGTTACGTTCGATGCGATTAAATATCGGCAGAAAGAACAAAAACAATTAGAGGTAAATTCTAATTAGTCTCTAGATAATCTCTTTGTTTTGCGGTAAATGAGGGGGATTATTCTTGGCTATAAATGACGGGACCTCGGTTTAATTCTCACAAAAACTAGATTTATTACCGGTTCACATTCTTAAGCATCGTTTCATAATATTTTTTCCAATATAAGGGATTAACGAGTTCAGGAAAACTGAAAAAGTTTCAACTTTCAGAGACAAAGATGCTTTCCGTGATTAAAGTTTGATTACAATGAAAAACACTTGGGAAGATGTACGAATTTAATAACTGAATTAAATTTATAATTAGTATAAAGCTCTTATCCCTCAGTGGTTAATTAACGTAATGAACTGGCTTTAATGCAACAAATACTTTTCAGAATTCCCAAAACTTTTTTTGTTTATTTCCTTCAATAAAATAAAGGTAACAAGCTCATCATTCGGTTCTTTTTTTATTTTTTTAACTAGTTTAAGGAGAAACGAAAGTTCTAAGATAGTGAATTCCAATTGTAGAAGCATCATACCATTTTAATACATGTTATTCTGCTGGCGATTAAAACATTCTTAGTTTTCGTACAATTTTATAAACGTTTAATGAGTAAAAAAAATTTTATGTCTTTTACTCTAGAGAGAAGTAAAAAAAAAATAGTTCGCTGTTTTTAAGTGAAACCTTCTTCAGGCGAGTGGGGCGTTTTTTTGAGATGGGAAAAAACAATTAAACTCGCTACACTGTTATCGTTACCGATATCGACACTTCTGTTTAAGAATATACATATATTGCGTATGTACGAAATGTACGTACATATATACACATGTAGGTTGGCATTTTTTGAGATGGGAAAAAATCATTGCGCATTAAATGAAAATTGTAGTATACTTTTTGTAGTAGTGGTTTATAATAATGAATAAAAAACACTTCATTTAAAAGTATTTCCTGCATAATAAAATATTTCCTGACAGTTAAAAAAATACACCCGCAATTGTTCAAGTTTTCACTTCTGTTGGCACTCCTTCAGTGCCACTGTTTTTTTTCTTTTTTCCAATTAATTAATTTATTTTTTCGTTCAATTGATTTCAACTCAACCTTAGGAACACTACACTTTAAAAGTGGCCTACAAGCTACAACTTTGATGTTGTGTTTTGAAAACACAAATATTAGTTGTTCGAAAACATGCTCCTCTTCATCACTAAAGATTCTTGCATGTCCTACAATTTTTGAATGAATCCCTTTAAGTTTGTTTTTGTTGTAGACCTAGGTATATTATACATTTTTTCTGAAGCTCTTTGGGTTAAGGCACCAGACTTAATAGCCTCTAAACACTCCTCTAACACTTCTGGTTTGCAATTGGCGCAATTTCTTGTACCAAGAGGTTTTATCCGATTTCTTGGCATTTTTCCTGCAAAAAAATCCAAAAACTAGTGCTTAAAATAATAATAAAAATATTTTAAGTGGTTTTGTTAAACAATCTGCTTATAAAATAGGTACCAATCAAGTTTTATATCGAAAATAATCTACCTTGGGGTAACTTTGGCCCAGCCACCATCTTGGGCCAAAGTTACCCCAACTCTGGGCCAAAGTCGTCATGAAATAATAAAATCGAACTATTTTGTAAAAAACAAAGGTAACAGCATTATTACACCAAAAATACTTGAAACAATTGAATATATGATATCGTTATACACTTACCTACAAGTAGCTCTTCAAGAATTAGCGTTCACAAGTAAAAGTTGAGAGACAACAAATTTTACCACTTTCTCAAAGTGAAGATGGAGCAGCACTAGAGTGAATATGAAATATAGAAATAACCTCCACTTCACGAACAGTCAAGCCAGTGGTGCTACCTATCCAATAAGGCATTGTCTAGGCCGATAACTCATCATTATGATTACAATATAGGACAACAAAACTTTTTCTAACTTTGGGCCAATGTTACCCTCATAGGGCCAATCTTACCCCAACAGACGATATTCATTACTATTTTTTTTTGTTTACTAATTCATTTATTTATTTTTTTAATATCAAATGAAAATCATATTATTATAGAAGAATTATATTATGCAAATTCAATCTTTAATTTACAGTATTTATTTTTATTGCAATTATTGTAAACATCATTTCTTGCAAAACAATGTAGCGTTTTCTTTTAAAATTGAAACGCATGATCCAACATAAAACTTCTTTAAATTTGAACGCAGCGAACTCTATATTTAACCAATTTCATTAGTGTCAAAAAATTTGAACTTACAGTGTTACATCGAATGCGAATACTTAAGTACAAGCATTTATTCATTTAAGTTGTTAAAACACCTTTAAATATTTAAAAGGAGAGAATTTATGTATTGTACATATCAGATTATTTCACCTCATTTAATACATTTGTAACCTTTAAATTTGCTCATGTCATCTCCCTTAAAGCAGCACCCTGTCATTTAAATAGTCTAATGTGACAAAAATTAATAGAATGTATAAAGGAAATCAATTTTTTTTCTTTTGATGGTATAGATTTCACGAGAATGTTTTGTAAAACCTCACAGAAACAAAATTCTAGGTATGCCCCTGGTAGTGTATTATGTATTACTAACAACACAAAAACCTTCCTATATCTGGTTCACCTTTTTGCAGGCGCAACAATAATCAATTAAGTGCATAGAAAAAATATCATTAAAATATTTCATGGAACCGCGATGTATCTTTTATAGGGAATTCTAAAACCAATTAGAGGAGATAATAAAGTTAAGTTACGTAAGTCGTCTCATTTTAAAATGCTTGTAAACCGAGTTTTTACATTCTTAACAACGACACGTGTCCAATCGAAGCTCACGTAAAAAGTAAACAGTCAGTAATCAGTGCCGTATTTTAATGAACCTCAAATTATCGGAAGAGCGACGGCCTCTAAGAAGTAGGAAAAGTTTCAATTTTAATCTTTTTTAGATGATTATCGGTATTCAGGAAAGGGCAGCTAATTAATAGAAAAAGGTTTTCCAGTCATGGAGTATTTAAATTTAGACGTTAATTATTGTTCCGAGACCTCGTAAACAATCAGGAGTTTGTTAAAATGCTTCGGAAATATAGTGACCGCTGCATATTTTTTTTTCTTTTAGAGTGCTCTATTAAAATATAATTCATCAGTTTTAAAATGTAATTAGTCTAGGTTAGAAGACTATGTACGTCTTTTTTGTATATATCTATATATATAAAGATGACGGTGTTCGTTTGTTTGTTCGTTTGTAACCGCTGGCCAGAAGCCCCCACAGCACCTACAGACCTGAAACTTGGCACAAAAATTCGAACGTATCCCAGTAAAATGCACCTCGAAGGCCAAATTTTTAATTTCGAATTAGTTATTTTTAAATTAATTAATTATTCTCATTTTTGGTGTATCCGCTATAATTGAGGTGGGAAAATCTTCCCCCACCCCAAAACATTATATATTGCTGGAAAGGGTTTTTTTTTCTGAAAAAGAAAAGTTTTAGCACGTTTCTGTCCGTTAATTATAACAGGAGATATTAATTAATCAAATTTAGCCAATTTTCAAGGCTTAACTATGTACGCAATACTGAAACACTTGGTCCATTTTCCAGATCAGGTGCTCTTTTGTCCCTGAAGTTACTTTGTGGTTTAAATTAGCGTATAGATTTAAGCCTTGAAAATTTATTAAATTTGATTAATTAATATCTCCTGTTACTTACTTAACTTTCTGTCTTTTATATTTATTTGGCGAATTGATTTAAACTTTAACATGACTTTAAGTGGAATTTAAACGGTTGTGAAGCGCATTTGAACTAAAGGATATAATAATTTTTCTTCAGAGGGGGTTAGAGTGAATTTGAATTTATTCAGTTGACTTCCTCAAAATTCGGTGTTACCGAAAATGTCAGAATGGAACTATTATTGTTAAAAAAATAGTGATGGCTATTCAGTTGCTCTTTGTATTTGGCGTCGTAAAGTTTAGCCACAATCGAGAAATTTACCACCCTTCCAGCCTGTGAAACACTACTTTCTCCAAATCAAAGAAAAAGAAAACGCTCTGGGAAGGAACAGTAGTTGTTTACAGTCCAAAGAGTATTTTTTGGCTTGTTTAAAGCATGCATTTAATGCCGCCATCACTAAATTTTTAAGAATAATAGTTCCATTCTGACATTTTCGGTAACACCGCTATTTAGTTACCCTTCGTATTTGGTGTCGTAAAGTTTGGCAACAACCGGGAAATTTTGCAAACTTCCCGGCCAGTGAAATCTTGCTTATTTGAGGGTCACTGTTAGATTGTAATCACTTCAAAGAAATGGTACGAAAGACATTATATTTCTTGCCTTTTAATGTTCTCATTAAAATCATGGAAGAATGGTTGTGGCTGAGCTACTTGACGACAATCGGTTCCCTATGTTAATAAATTTAAATTTAGCGACCAATTTTACATTGAAATTACGGTTAAATCGGTGAATTATATTAAATTTCAAGGGCAATATTGCTGTGTTCGTTGAGAGTTTTCGAAAATCTTGGCACTACAGTTCTGTCAAAAGTTCCATTGAAACGTAAAAATTTCGCTGAAAATAAATTAGTTCGTCACACGCACACACACATACGAAAAGAAGAAAAGTCTTAAGAGTGAGTTAAACTTTATTTAGTTAACTTCCTTTACATTTATTGCACGGGCATCGCCGTGCGGGTACTGCTAGTGTATATATATATGTAAGATTTTTTGAGGGTTTCTGAATGGATTTGACCTGTGTATTCCGAATCCGTTGAGTCTCAGACGCTAAACCTTGAGATTTTTGTCAAAATGGCGAAATCCAATATGGCTGCTATAAAAGGTACGAAGCAAAATGAGGGAAACGTACGTTCAATGAAAAATACAGTGCGTCCCAAAAGTTTGTAATCAACCACGTTTTCAAACCACAAGCTAATTAAACGAGTAAGCGAGACGAAATTATTGATGCAATGACTTCAAAAAAATATTAAAACACTTAAGCAACTCTTACTGATCAAAAAGATACTCCGAAAAAATGCTGTCCCAAAAGTATATAAACAATCGTTATTAAAAGCTGAATAAAAAAATTAATAAAAAAGACAGACTATGGGTTCCCTGTAATTGAATTGGAATTATATTTTTTTACAATACAATATTTTTCCCTAAAATGAAGTTTGTTTCATTTATTCCTATTTCTCCCCATTTCATGGATGTTTTTGAATTAAAAGCAGGCAATTATTCCTATTTCTCCCCATTTCATGGATGTTTTTGAATTAAAAGCAGGCAAAACAACAAACTAATATGTCTGGTGATAATTTTATCTTGTCTAACTTTAGTCCAACCTATACTAATCACAGGTTTTATATGGTTTAAAAGTATGGGACAAAGTTTCCCCAATTCAAGGCAACTTTGGCCCAAGCATTAAAAAATGCGGTATAATATTGCAAAATGATTGAGAGGTCTCAATATGGTTTTAATTTAATGATACAAGGTTTGTTCACACAGTAAGATGTATTGAAAATTAATATAATCAATGTCAAAAGACATATCGCTGATAAAACTATTACAAATCTTTAGATTTGGGCCAATGTTACCCCAGCTGACGGTATGTGTTTCAGTCAATTATTAAATTGTAGAAACATTTTTGCAAGCCAATTTCATTTGCTCCAACGAAGAAAGTTCCGTTAGGTCAAGTATTCAATCTACCTGTTTTTGTTTTTTAATTTCATTGAATTTACTTACATTCTTAAGTTATTTTTCTTCTTGTAAAGAAAAACAGAAAAAAAAACTAATCCACCTCAATTGTCAATACGGTAGTTTTAAATTTCCAAATTATTTCTGACAATGTTTCGGGAACTCCTTTTTATCTTTCGTATCTTTCACCGCGAAATGGGATGAATAAAAATACAATAAATAAATAAAAAAAAACAATCGAAGCTTTTACTTTCAAAAAGTGTTTAATAGCTCCGGCGAAATAAAGTACCCAATTAAGTTGGGTTCGAAATGTTGGCTTAATAACGCTTTTAAATGTTGTATGACTTTTCAGTAAGAATTTACTGTCAAACCAAATTATTGTTGGTGAAAGTCTATACCTCGAGTTTTAAAGTTGGTTAAATGGTAATTCTTCGTCAAGATTTCTGGAAGCAGAGATGCTAAAGCATTGAGTATCAAAATGAAAAGTAATTTATTTTATTTTTATCATTCATCCCCAGCTTGGAAAAAAGCTTGACTTCTTCTCTCACCATCATTCTTTCTCTCTGTTCCTCTTTTTCCTCATTCCTCGCCAAGGAGGTTTTTATTTTTCATGTCATTTAAAGTACCGGCCTGTGAATGAAACCTTAAGCGAATTTTAAATTTAAAAAATTTATAGTATCGTTCAAAATTGTAGAATTTGCAATGACAGTTGAACATGACAGTAAACACAATTCAAATAAAATACCCAATTGTTTTTTAAAAAATTAGGAGTGTAAAACCTTATTTTTCTTTAAAATTACGAGGTATTCATTCGCTGGAAGTGTTCATTCAGTGGTCGGTCTACCCTATTTAAGGTCTCTTTCGCTCCTTCGCAGTTGAGGTTTTCCTGCGTTGCTTTTCCTTCGCTTTCTCCAGGACTAGTTGATTCACGAGAAACTCCCGGGAGAAGGCTCCCTCCCCCCCCATGCCTGTTGATTAAGAGGGCGAGAAATTCCTTCACTACCTCCATCTTAATTGTTTGATTCCGGGTTTAGAAATTGGTTTTCTTCCAAGCATAAAGGAGCTGAGAATTTTCACTACTTTTTTTAGCGTAGTACATGGGTCATCTTCAAAATTTGCTTACATTTGCTGTCCGGAGGTTAAAAAGAAGATTTTGAAGCATAACTTGTGTTTTAAATTCAATGCGAACAATTATTTTCTGCAAGCAATACCCCCAAAAAAATTCTATCACTGAAAAAATTATTGAAATTTATTTATTTATTTTTATACAAGTCTTTAAAAATGAGAATCAAGACAAAAACGCTTGTCCATTTCCAATTTTCGCAAGTTCAACTACTTTTTTTACATACTTAATTGTATAAAAAAGTATATACAACAAATTATTTCTATATATTGACTATTAGTATATGATATTCATAATAAATATTGACAATAGTAATCTTTTTTCATTAAGAAATGTATGAATATATTTTGTCCGGCAGTTCTTGTCAAGTCCGTTACCCTAAGATTATTTTAGATAAAAAAGATATCCATCGCAGTCAAAAGATGGTAACACGTATTCAGTTAACTTAACGAATTAGTGACGTAACTATTTTGTACCATTTTGTTTCCCTGAGTCGAGAAGTATTGCTGTGGCGCTTCGCACAAAATTTTTTCCAGGTGCGTATTTTTATTCTTTGTCAAGTCCGTCCGACCCTGCTTCATTTCATTAACTTTTCTCATAGCTTACATTTGTCAATTCTGTTCAGCAAAAAATCTCACTGAAATCCGAGGAAACATCTCAAAAATATCTTTGAAATGTTTTTTTAAAGAATTTTAATATGACTATGCTTTCAGTTACACATTTCCGTATAATTGGAAAATATTATTCAAAGAAATATTTCTTGGTAACTTGTATTGCATTTCCAAGACTCTCTTAAAATCTTAAGTCAATATTTTGTCGAAATGAAAGTGTTTTTTCGTCGAAATCATTTCTACTTTATACTTGCGAGAAATAACTCGGCTGTCGAAGAGAAGAAAAATGTACACTTGAAAACCTTTGAATGTATAAGGATCCAATTTAATTAGTACCCAAACTGTAGTATTTAAGAAAAACACTTAAAGAAATATTCTATTTATTTTTGCTAACTTCACGGTGCATCTTTTAGCAGAAAAGACGCATGAAATTAATTCAGATTTTTATCGTATTTTGAGAAATGTCCTTTATTTATGACTTTAAAAATAAACATTAATGCTATTAGAAATATGTGTTTCAGTTTCAAAAGAGATTTCCATGATTTGTACAGTGTGTCTTTAGTTTCAGGTGTTGAAGATTGGCAGTATAGCGGAATTTAAAGGAGAGAGGCAGGGACACGGCCCCCTCTCAAAGAGGCAAAACTAAGTTAAATCTGTCATTAACAGATTTTTAATTTATTTTCCCAAGTTACCCGCCACGATATTACCTTTTGTATAATTTAATGTCTTTTCTCTGTTGTTGTTGTATCCGTAATTCATGAATTAAAAAAATACACTGCTCGACATTGAAAATGCAACACCAAGAAGGAGTGGTCAGAAATTCATGCAAATTTTACCGTAGACGCACGTCAATGAGTTATGCAAATGATATGAAATGCGCAGCTCTCCGACGCACGTGAAGTAAGATATAAGAGAATGAAGTTGAAAAGTGGGCTATGTTCATGTTGGTTTTTCTGCTAGACTAATTATCGGAGAAATTTGGTTTTTGTCTCGAAGGATACGTGTGATAGGAGGAAATGCCACGCCGTCCTCAACGAAGACACTTCCAGCATATAGACGACTTTACAAGGGGTATGGTGATCTGACTGAGAAGGGGAGGTTGGTCCATACGTCAAATTGCAGCTGATACCCACATGGATGCAAGCACTGTGCATCGGCTGTGTCGGAGATGGTTGGAAAGAGGAAATGTAGCCACATTGAGGGGTGCAGGTGCAGCCAGATAACTCTGAGACGGTGGGTTCGACTCCCACCCTCGCTCCGGATGTACTTTCCTTCCTTTGTGATGTAACTCTTTCATACATTGTCTGTATAAGATATATGTAATAAAAATCATGTGTAATGGAGGCAAGACACTAGATTGTAGTCCTCATCAAAAACCTGGGCATATAGCCCCAAACGAAACGAACGAAACGAATGTGCAGCCAGAGTGACGTCAGACCGCTTGGATCGACGGATTCACCGACAAGCTGTGGCGGACCCGCAAGTCACTTGTACGTCGATTCTGCAGCACGTGCAAGGTACCCTGGATGTTCCTGTGTCGACCAGAACCATTTCCCGTCGACTGGTTGCACGTGGCCTGCAATCACGGCGCCCGCTAAGAAGACTGCCATTGACCTCACAGCACAGACTCCAACGTTTGGAATGGTGCCGGACCAGAGCGATGTGGATGGCAGAATGGCAAACCGTAGTGTTCTCAGATGAATCCCGCTTCTGTTTGTCCAGCGATAGTCATCGCATACGTGTGTGGCGTCGACGTGGAGAAAGATCGAATCCGGAAGTAACTGTGGAACGCCCCACAGCGCGACAACGTGGCATAATGGTTTGGGGCGCTATTGCATACAATTCCGTATCACCTCTAGTTCGTATTCGGGGCACTATGACGGCCCAACGATATGTAGATAATGTACTGCGGCCGGTGGCAATCTCCTACCTTCAGGGTCTGCCAAATGCAATTTTTCAACAGGATAACGCCCGGCCTCACAGTGCTCGAATCAGCCAACATGCTCTACGAGGTGTACAGATGCTTTCCTGGCCACCATACTCTCCTGACTTGTCACCAATCGAACATGTGTGGACGTGATTGGACGCCGTTTGCAGAACCTGTCACTGCCTCGTTCAGAGGACGAACTGTGGCAAATGGTTGAAAGGGAATGGAGTGCCATCCCTCGGAACACCATCCGCAGGCTTATTGACTCCATGCCTAGACGTGTTTCTTCGTGCATCGCTGTCCGCGGTGGTCCTACTTCTTACTGAGCTGACGCCGTCCTCGCTCTAAATTTTGCTTATTTATTTTGAAATAAATATCACTTATTGTTCCATGCTGTCTCTGTCTTCTTACCAAATTTCATCAATTTCTGACCACTCCTTCTTGGTGTTGCATTTTCAATGTCGAGCAGTGTAATTATGTCAAATATAATGGTAAATTAAAGCGCAATTTAACCCGAAATTATAGGGAAAAAAAGCCACCTTTCCCTATAATTTCCTCCTGCCTTGTGCCCTGTCCTCTCAAATTGCAATGTTTTATTTCTTCGGCTATTTTTTAAATAAACCCTAGGTGGAGCATTAAAACTCTACAACTACGAGTACGGAAACGTTCGCACTTGACGAGATTTGCCATGCTTAACGTAGCCTAAAATGTTCGTTATTTTAATTATTTTCTGTTTAAAACGAAATTCTAGTTTCAGTTAATGGCCATTTTTATCCCCTCGACGATTTGTTTTTAATATCAGTTCGGACTAATTTTAATTTTTGTGGAACGTTTAGAGAAATTATTGTTAAGGTCGAACATGCCAAATAAGGCAAAAGATTTCACATCGTTGATTTAATTTTGGAAGTATTCAATATCTTGCAAAAATATTCAAAAATGAACGCACTTTTTTGTATATATATAGCAGGTGTTCCAAAACTTTTTTGCTCCGTGGACCCCTTAACGAGTTTTCCAGTTTATCGTGGACTCCCTTCCTAGAGTCGTTCCAAAACAAGTCAGGCACGTATTCTAAAACCGCAAATTAGATGGTTAAGTTTTCCTGCCTATTTCTTATTTTTGTAAGAAAATTGGTGACTGACTTTGTTCCCACGAGGTATGAAGATGTAAAAGCTTTCGAAACGTATCTTGAGATATTTCATGAGGTAGGATAAGTGATAAAAACGTTTTTCTGGAGCCAGAAATATTGATACCCTTTCCTGAACTCTGTCTTAAGTTCTTCATTAGTGCTTACTCCAGTCAGCACTTTTTGTGCAGTAACTTAGTTTTTATTCAATTTAGATATTTTAATTGTAATTGCAAATTGATCTCATTAAGTTGAGGGAACAAATCTGTAAAATGAGCAATATCTGGTTTCCGTTTGATTGCATTTTCTTTTAAAGTGGATCTTTTACATCCCTAAACTGCAAATTAACGTCAAAATTAAAAAATAAATAAATAATAATAAAAACCTTGTCAAGCACGATCCTTTTTAAAGCCAGCATGGGACCCCTATTTGGATCTCGTGGACACCCTACTTTTTCTTTCTTTTATATGGACCCCATTGCAACTCCGGGGGACCCCTAGGGGTCCCTGTCGACCACTTTAAGAACCTCTGATATATGATATATAGTTTGAAAAACCTTTTTGTGACTTCATTGCATTTGCATTGGGAAAAATAACTCTCTTATTGGAACGATAGTTCTCTCAAAACTTTTGATGGTTTTCGGTAGTCAAATTAATTTATTTAGCATTTTAATAGGACTTTTGGAATTACCGTGGGACAGATACTTTGAAAAGCCCATGTTTCTGCAAAGTTTTAAACTATTTCTTAAAACACACAGAAAGCATATTTGAATTAAATCTATTTGTTTTGCTGCAGGAGTAATATTGCAATCAGCAGTCAGTGAGTAAGAATACATATAACTGACGAGTTTCGAATTCATGGAAGCATATTGCCATTCATTTATAAATTTTTCTTGGACCGAAAAACTGGTTTTTCTGTTTTAATAACCTTTTGTTTTACTCATTATGACAATGTTTCAGTGCATTATTATACAGTGCATTATTATACAATTTTGGTGAATTATGTAAAGTTTAGTAGTTAATTGGCTTAAACATGATAAAAATCATATTTTACCATCATATTCAAAGTATGTTAGAGTAGATAGTATTTCTTCAAAAATTTTTCAAATTGACAATTTAACTATTAACCAACAAACGATACGATAGTGTACAAATGAAAATAATGTAAATAAGTAGCACTCGCCAGAGCATAGTTAAACCATTTATATAAAGCGGATAAATTACACAGCTTCGTAAAAACGAAACTTTAAAATGCTTCTGACACCGTTCTTGCTAATTCTTAGGTGAAATGACTCTCTGAATCCAAATTTGACCTCCGTTACCCTCCACCACTCCCCACTTCTTTGAAATCCCCTTCGAAATCCCTCTCTAGGCACCCATTCAGACTTTTTTTTTTGCAATTCTCGCTAATTTCATTGTTATTATTTTTATTTAGAGGGTGAAGGAGCGTTATATTAACCATGAAACATTCTTTGGGGAGGGGCTAGAGAGGGGAAAAGTTCAAAAGTCTGAACAGTTGTATAAAATTGAGACTCATGGGGGGTATCTGCTCCTTTTAGGAATATGATAACTATATTTGGCAGTAACTATCGGTTCTTATTCTCCCCCATCAATAATACTTATTTCTGTCAAGCCTATTAAAAGTTGAATTACCGAAAAACCGAAATTTGAACATGTATTCCGATTTACTCCAATAATCTGGGTGAATCAAAACACTTGTATTTTGAATAAATTTTTAAGTTTTTTTTTAAATGTAATTAAAATTTAAATTTCATTAAGAATTAATAGATCAAAACCTGGATTACTTTTTTAATTATAAAACAAATAAAGTGCAACGAAGCAATTTAAAAAAGAAAGAAATTTTCAAATAAAAAATGTGTTCAAAAGAAAATTTTATTAATGAAAATCTAAACCTTTTTAAGTTTAGAATTTTTTTTGTTGTATTTTTTGCAATTAATTGAAAATTTTTTTGCATATAAATGAAAAGTGAAAAGGGTCTTTTTGTGTTGAAAGCTTTCGACTTGTTTCTAAATAAATATTTTGAAGCGTAATTGAGTGTCGTCTGTGTAAAATAAATACACCATCAATGAAAGAAAAGAGAGAAACTTTCTAAAAAAGGGCTGAAGGGAGTGGGGGAATCGCTATTTTCAACGAGAGATTTTGCTGCTACCAAAAAAAAAAAAAGTACAACCAAACTTTTCGCTAGCAGAGGCGAGAGTTCGAGCATGCGCAGCTACTTCGGTTTGTTCACACTTTGCGTTGAGAGATTCAACGTATTCGAGTGTTTTAGACGTTAGTGTTCATGAGTGGCTGTAAAAAATCTTGGTACCACGTAAAAAGGTTTAAAAATCGGCCACATAAAAAATAAGTTGGATTAGAAAAAAAAATATGTTCTATTAAATCTTAAAATTATCCGCTAAATAAATTTAAAAAAAAGCCATCAAATAGCATTAAAAGTTTCATCAAACTGAGAAATAATTCTTTAACTCCATTATTTGTAGACATTTTCGCCAAGTGGTCACGTTACTATTACCCCACCGAAAGCTTGCCTATTGTAGCATCCGAAACTGTGTAAAATATATTTTTTTTTTAATTCTGCTATAAGATAGTTTTTTATTCTGAAGCAAAAACCTTGAGAGTAAATGCGATGTGCAGATTTGACCAATTCAAGTTAGAAGCAGTATCAAAGCACATTTTACTACGACGAAATAGGTGTACGCGAAATAATTTACTTCTTTTACATTTAAGTTTCGAATTTCCATTCTTATTTACAAATTAGTGCTACCTTCGCTCATAGATGAACGATTTTCAATCTATCCAAAAATCTTTTGCGACAAGACTCGTGGTATTTTTTTGTAAGCGTTTCTATAATCTTTTCTTAGAATACCGTAAATGAAGGGGTTTACTGCAGAAGATACATATGACATAAGCACGGATGGGTAACTGAAATTCGACGATTTGTCGATGACGTCAAATCTAGCGTGTTTAGAAACGATCAGAAAACAATAAGTAGACAAATATATCGCAACAACTAGTAGGAGACTTAGTGTAGTCTTATTCATAGAGGAATCTGTTCTTAATCTTTTAGAAACACCTTTTTCATTGCGTTTGACGAAAAGAATTTGAGGGTTTGGCTTGAGTGCAGCTACTATTATCACGACATTGCAAATAATCATGATGAATCCTGGTATATAACCGCAAATGGTGCAAGACCAAGCTGCAAAGACATACATGTAAGGCATCGTCTTTTGCACAATGCACGTCGCCTGGGCATATTCGTAGTTACTGTACCCTAACCCTATGGTTGGTATCAACAGAGTTCCACTCCAGAACAACAGAAAAATGAAGAGGAATGACAATTTCTTCGTTGTCACATATTCGCTGTATTGGAGCGGTTTCGTTACAGCGACAGACCTGTCCAGGCTGATGGACGCAATGATGACGGAGGACAAACAGGTGAAAAAGTAGGCGAACCCCGCGTGTAGTCTGCACAAAAAGTCGCCTAATAGCCAGTCATCGAAGGCAACCGAAACGGCGCCAGGAATCATGACCAGAAACCCAGTCAGTATATCAGTTAGTGACAGGTACACCAACAGGATGTTACTGGTTTGTTCTTTCAGGGTCTCGTCCCAGCAAGATGCGAAGACGACAGCGAGGTTCCCCAAAATGGATATCAGGGCCAGAAAGATGGTGAAGGCCGATCCGAAGACAGTCATTGAGAAGCTGCGTCTGTACGGTTCTGGAAACGTCTGGTTGATGTCCGGTTCAAGGGTGAGATTCATCGCGTCGAAATTCATCTCTCTAGAGGGGTAATAATCAAATTATAGTTTTAAAAAACTAATAAATACGCTTTTAGAGTTAATTAAACTAACATGCACTTATAATACATCAACATGTAGTATAGTTTTGCCTTTAGTATTAGTAATAGTATTAAATATATTACTTTTATATTTACAAATAACATGATTTTTTTCTTTTATTCAGAGTTGCATGCATACATACATGCAAGCAAACAAACAAACAAACCCACATGTAAAACTAATAAAAGCATTTTAAAAAAGGAAATCGTTACAAATTTCGAATGCAGTGAAATCTCATTTCTGTGCCTCAGAGCATTGTCGTACGTGATCTGTACAGAGCGGTGTCGAGGCGGCCCGATTGGTAAGGCACCCTTTTCTGTTAGATTTTAGGTTTTATTTTTATTGAAAAACTAGAGTTACCCGCCACGGCTTTGCCTGTGGTAAAATTTAAAGGATTTTCGCTGTTGTCGCTGTATCCATCATACACGAATTAAAAAAACTAAGTGCAGTTCCCGCTTGGCGAAACTTACCATACTTAACAGAGACTAATCTTTTTTAGTTATTTTCAATATGAGCGAAGTTCTAGTTTCAGCTAATGGCTAATAATTAATTTTAGTTAGGATTTATTTTTTGCTTTTTGTGGAATGTTATGAGAGATAACTATTTAATCGAACATGCCAAATATGCAAAAAATTTCCCATCATTGTTTTCATTTTGACAGTATTTAATATCTTACCAAAATATTTAAAAGCGCTCACACTTTTTTGCTTCTTGTTTCAAAAACTTTGTTAGTCCTTCATTGCATTTAGATCGCAAAATAATAACAATAATAATAATAATAATCCAGCCTTTTGGAACGATAGTTCCATCAAAACTTCTGATGGGTTTAGAATGGTCAAATTAATTTATTTGGCGATTTTTTTACATTTTAATGAGACTTTTGGAATGACCAATATTTTGAAAAGCTCGTAAAGGTTTCTGTTCTCGGTAATGCTTTTGAGGATATTTCAATAACTGAGATCTTTGGTAGGCACTTTTCAGTTACAGGTGAAAATTAAAATTTTAAGCTTGCATCGTCGCCATGGTTTCCCCTTTTTCTCTTATTTTGCATTTTAATTAGGGATGGACCGGATAGTGATTTTGCCGAATACCGGATATCCGGGATTGTGCCGCTTGCATGTTCGCTTATTTTTATGTAATACAGCTTCAAAACAATAAATCAAAGTTGTTTCTCGCATCATTTCTTTAAGAACATGTTAAATACATTCAAATTAATTTTTAAAGCCTCTATTTTATTGTACAGAAGTAGCACTACATATGAAATGAAACACTAGCATATTGTGATTTCTTTCTAAATTATGTATTTTTATCAAAAGAGACAAAACTTTAAATTATAGAATTAAATATTTCTGTATGTACTCAAAGTTTAAACTTTTAATTATTCTTAGTTTAAATTTTAAAGCTTTTCTGTTTCAATATCATTTCAATAAGTTTCTACGTAAATGATACAGTTATTAAATATTTCACCAATATTATATACACGATAACTGATTTACAAAAAAAGAAAGAAAAAACAAAAACTAAGCTCAGATAAACGGTTTTTTTTTCTCAAATTAATACATATTTTATTAGAATTTTATGAATTTCAACTTCATTACAAAGTGACACATTTTCTTATTTCTAATTTTGCAATAATATAAAGCAAAATTTTGCTTTGAAATTCTTTTTTTTTTTAAAGAATAATACGCATGTAATTTTTCTAACATACAAGTTAAAGAAGAAAATATTAAAACAGGACCAGTGTGTTAAAAATAATAATAATAATAAACTTATACTCAAATAATCAATTAAAAATTTTATATAACTCCAAAAAACAAAGGTACATATTTTCTGAAGATTCAAATCAGCAGCTTAAATATATTTTTAAGAGTTATGCTAAAGTTGTTCACTTTTTAAAAAACAAATGAGTAAACTTATACTTAAATAATCAAATTGAAATTTTACTTTAGCTCCAAAAAATTAAGATACACTTTCTCAAAAGTAGCAAATTATCATTTTAAACACATTAAGAGTCATGCTTAAACACATTCACTTTTTTGAAAACAAATTAATAAACTAATTCTTAAACAATCACCTCGAAATTCAACTTATTTTGAAAAAATAAAGATACATTCTTAGATGCAAATGTTATATTTATGGGTTATTCCAGTCAAAATGGTATAAATTATGTCTGAAATTGTCGAGTTAAGCTTATAAAAGGAAGTAATTTTCGCCAACTAATCGCTGTTTTAAAAATTATTCTCTGTTTATTTGTGCATAATAAAGTGTAAATGGCTTGTATATGAGTCATTCATTAAGGGTTTTGAATAGTTTGACCACTTTGTGTAATAGAGGAGACAATTGAGGGTTGAAAAATATATTTCTAATCGAAAAGAAAAGTTATTGACAGAACAAGTACCGTAAAATGGGGTTAATCGGAACACTTTTCAGCTTTGATTGTAAAAAAAGCAGTTAAAAGATTTTTTTTCAATTCGATTTTCTAGGTAAAAACTTCGGTCTTGCTTTACTTCTGATACTCCAAGCAAACACAAAACATTTTGAACAGTTATTATTAAAATATATAGGAAATTATGGGTGTTCCGAATCACCCCGCTGATAGGGGTCAATCGGAACACATGTTAAAATTTTTACTTTTTTCCATGAAACCTGTAATAGGTCTCACAAACATGAGTAAAATTGATGGGGGAGAACAAGAACAGATAATTACTGTCAAATAAAAGTATAATTTCAATACCAGTAAACGTTTATAATTTGTCAAAATTCAAAATAATTTTGAACTTATGAAAAATGAAAAGTAGTTTTAAGAAATGCTTTTGAATTGAAATACAAAGATTTAACACGAATGGAAGTCACCCATGTCGTCCAAAAATATGTACTTGTCCTTAAAACTAGCAATTGTGATTTGGCTTAAGTTTTTTCATAGCATCTTCTGGGATGATATGTCTGCCTTTTCTTTAGTTTCTTAAAATTTCTGCGTTTCGGGGATTTTCCTGAAAGATTTTTTCGCTTATTCATAACTGTCTGTGTGCTTCCCTTTTGCTATATAAAGTCAAAATGACTTTCCCCCTTCGTATTTTAAATAAAAAGAAGTCTCCTGGAGAAAAAATCTTATAAAATCTGCAACTTTTTGTCATTCTAAAATCTAGTTGCTCACGAGAAGGGATAAACAGTAATAAATCCTTGTCCTTGTCTTGATTAGAGAAATTGGGGTAAGAATATTGATTTTTCAAACAGTTTCCTTCAAATAAGTTTGAATTGGAACAACTGAACTAAGTGTTCCGATTCACCCCGCATTTTTTTTTCCAATGGCATTTTTCAGAATTCTTCATTTTTATGACACAATTTATAAAAATGTAAATTCTAATATGGTATTCTGTTGTTCAGATACCTGTATAATTGAAACATACCACTCTTAGGTTTAAAATATAAGAAGGTTTGTTCTTGCATATGAAGTTTTGCAGTCTATGAAAATGTGATGTTTTCTAGCATTCCACGTACAGCCCTCCTTAGAAGCCAGTAGCGTTGTCAGATTGACAAAAGTAATTTTTTCCTACTTCCTATGATCCCACCTTTCTAAAAAAAAATTAATGACGAAAAATACCCAATAGTATATTTATGAAGAATTTCTTTGTACGGTCTGGAAGTTTTGTTCCGATTGACCCCGCTGTTCCTATACACCCCATTTTACGGTATAAAATGGATTAAACATCCTAAAACTAATTCTGTCTGCAATTTCAAGAAAAAATATTTTTTGCACCATAGGCATTATTAATGCGACTGTAACAGAGTAGACATCCCACAGTGTAAATTAACTATCATCAGCAAATAATTTTAGGCTTATCTTAGTTGCTGACTATATAATTCAATGTATTAAAGTAATCACAGCAGATACATTACTTGTACTTCTTTAAAAAGATCACATTGAATGCAATTGCTTATTTTATTTCTGAAAGACTTGTAACAGAGTGGACAGTTTAAAACATAAAAAATCTAGAAACAAAGATAAATAAGTGTTTTTCCAAGATTTTTTTGTTTACATACATAAAAATCAGCAGAAAGGATGTCAGAAGCATTTTTTGTGCTGTGCATTTCAAATGATTTTGTTGTTGCATTTCAGCTTAATCTTAAATTGCATTTTAAGTCCTAGCAATTTGAAGCTGGGGCAGATCATTTTTTCCTTCTTTTGCCAAAGAATTTTTTTTTTTTTTTTTGAGACCTTTATAAATGGCTTATGCCTAAATAAGTAATACTTGGTTACACACAATTAGATGGTGAACAAATAAAAAAGTACAATTAACTGGTGGTAAATATTAAAATTAATTACCAAAATTCTGAAGTATCGGGACTGATTTGCACCATTTTCGCTGAAATGACCGATATATTATTATTATTATTAAAAATTATTCTAAACATGTTCACTTTAAAAAATAAATTAATAAACTTATATCTAAATAATTAACTTAAAGTTTTACTTAAATTCCAAAAAAACAAAATACACTTTCTAAAGATGCAAATTAATATCTTAAATACAGTTCGAGTCTCAATAGCTCATAG
>JAXGGA010010998.1:0-44335 GCA_038373865.1 Uloborus plumipes
TAGCTGGTCAGTCTGCGGAGGTTGGTCAAGTAGCTCAGCTCGGGGCTGTTCCCGCTGGACTCCACGTTCTTGTACTGGTACTGCCCGTCCAGGTCCGTGGCAGCCCTGTACCCGATGTAGTACCCGCGAATGGTGCCGTGCTGTAGGTCTTCGCGGGGCGGCTGTGGGGAAGATGCAATGAAGTTATGAACTGATCTGGAGAGTTGCAAAATATCTTTATAGCATTTCTCTTATCCGGTTATTTTTAAAACAGGCTCAAGACTAAAGAAGAAATAAAACCTTTTCAACCTTTCAATCAGGCATTATTTCGTTTCTGTTCAGTGCAGTCGCCAAGAGGGGAGCATTCTACACACCAGTTTTTCAGAAATGGGGCTTCATCAGAAAAGATTTCAGTGATGTAAGAATTTGAGCAGGAAAATATTCGTAGGGTTGAAAGTTAGAAAAAAAAATGAGTAAATGAAACACAAACGGGGAAAAGGTTTTTTTCCGTGAAATTTTTTAAAAAGAGAGAATTTTAAAATATTATTTATGAATAATTGAAAACTGAATTATATATATAGAATATATATAGAATAATACATATATATAATGAATATAGAACCATACTTAAATATATGGGTGATTTTCTGTAAACTCGTCATTTTTCACACGAAATCTGTCCGGGCATGGTTTTTAAAATGTTCGTATAATTATAATACTATTGCTCAGAAAATGAATCTGGTATTACTTTGGTTTGAAAGAGGGCCAATTGAAGTTTGTGTTTTTCTGATAAAGCATGATAGGGGGTAAGTCCCCTGCCTTGTATAACTAGGCAGGGGACTGTGCCAGGTGACTGTGTTTTTGACTCTTTGTTGCGTAATATCTGAAAAACTATTGAAACATAATTAGTTACGAGACTACTTATAAATTCAGGCACAAATCGTGGACATAATAAGTATTATGTTTCATAATTAAAGTAATTGACATTAATAAATCACTTTCCAGAGGACTGTTTTTGCAACAATCATGATGCATACTTTCAACACAAATGTGGCTCTCGAACTAAACGAAGTGGCGTTTCAACACCGTTTTTCGCAATTTCCACAAATTCACACTCATTACTTTAAACTTCATGACAAAAAATATTTGCAAGAGCAACAGATTTTTTCTATTGAAACCTTGAATTTGTGGCAGGGGACTGTTTGAAAAAACTCCGGACAGAACTTACATGACAATATTGAGTTTTAAAAATACGTAATTAGATCTTATTTAGCAAGAAAAATATAGTTTCATTATATTCTATTTTTTGAAATGTTGCCCTTAGGTGTTAAACTATTGAATCGGGACAGTCAGGGGACTGTGTTTTTGGTGCTTAGATAATTTCTAGAACAAAAAATTAAATTGCTATCGCTCCAAATACAATTGGGCTACAAAGTATTAATGCTTTACTTGTATTAAGAGCGATAATTACTTTCTTACACTTTATTATTTTTAAAATACTCGGTCCGGACAGCCAATTACGAGTTTACAGAGAATCGCCCATATATACTATGAAAATAACCTTAAGAAATTTTCTCGTTTTGATCATAGAAAAAGATTAAAAGTAACCATTTAGCTTCCGCGTTCAACTCCCCAACCACTGGGCTATAAGGAGAAGCAGACCAAACATCCGTTTTCGAATGACAACTGCTCGCGAAACGGAAGTCTCGGATTTTTTTAGACCAGTTGAAGAGCCCATGGTCTGATGGTGTGTTGACGGAAATGTGACGATCAAAATACCGAAACATGAAATATCCGAAGCAGATATGAACTTGATAATGCATTTAAAATTTGAAATCATTTACTAAACGATATTGTAAGAAATATGTTAATACTACTTTCACGAAAAGTTTGAAAATTAGAGCTATTTGAGAGCAGAATAAAGGTTATTGTAGTAATCTCTTTTCAGAATAACTCCCCGGGTATATTTCATTTCTGATTATCCACATGCACTGTAAAAATAGATGTTTTTATAGTATAATACAGCTAATTTTGCAGTAATTTTAGAGTAATAAACTGTAAAATTGCTAGTTTCACAGCTTATTGCAGTGCATTTTATAGTTTTGAACTGGAACCTCTGCTGCCAGAATTAAAAACTGTTGTTTTTACAGTATAATACAGCTAATGTTCAGGGACGACATTTCAAGTTTTTCCAGGGGGGGGGGGGGGGCAAAGGGTGAAAAAGCAATGCAATTTCATTGGAAATCAGCGAAAAACACGCTAACTTATATGTAAATACATTGATTTCTTAAAGTCAGGGGGGGGGGCAGTTGACCCCCCTGTCCCACCCAAATGACGGGCCTGCTAATGTTATGGTAAAATTGCTAATTTTACAGTAATAAACTGTAAAATAACTAGTTTTACAGTTTATTACTGTGCTTTTACAGTTTCTAAGTTCTCTCGAAAAGTTGTTGCTTTGCGGAATCGTGCTGTTCCTTGACGTTACCAAAATTACTTTATTACATCTTCACCTTCAATGGATGAGCCTTCAGGAGTCTCAGTAAATTTGCAGGCTTTTGTAAGTTTTTTTTTCTGTAAAAGAAACGATTCCCCTTATATAGCTTTCTCTTTCTTTGCATATTAAAGTTATTTTGGTCGGATTTTTCTTTGCAGTTTACTCAAAATGATAGATAAATCTGTTTTTCTTTGAAGTAAAAGGCTTTTGTTCCAATTTTTAGAGATTTCTTCTATTGATCTTTTTGAATCTAACTTTAATACGTCAATTTTACTGCCATACGAAACGCTGCAATTAATTTGCGAGCTTCATTAAGATTGACATCCATCATAGCTCTAATTTGTTTTCTACAGCATGTAAGGTTAAATTTCTACCAAAAAATAGTGCAGAAACCCTATAGGCATCGCAGCCTATTTTCAGGCGCAAATGAATTGAGTTCTAACCAAAGGATTAAAATTTGCTTAAAATTGAAAATAAGTGCAGGTGCTCAGCTCATGGGAATTCCTATGCAAATTCAGCCCTGATTGTAGATGAACGGGAAATTGAACGTACTTAAATGTACATAAATAGAAAATATTTATAATATTCAAAACATTTCTGAATTGAAATGAATGTAAAATTTTACCTACAAAACTCCTGTCCCAATTAAAACTTCATAAGCAAATGTCAATCAACAAATAATTTTTAAAGTACAAAATAAATGCGACACAAAAATGATAAAAATATTAAAAGGTGACAATTTTAGGTACAGTGGGGAGAATCCCTGCCCTTTAGGAGCTGCGAGATTTACCTTAAAACACCTGCGGGGGTTTGCCCATTTTGCCAATTTTTGAAAACCGCGCCATGTTGTTTTTATACAGCCATTAGAGTAACTATTTTAACCCGAAAGTGAAGCTTAAATACAACATTATTAACTAGTAATTTGTTGATTCTTCTTTTCAAACCCTACATTTTGCAATGCTTACATACTATATCAGAAAAGTTAGATAAAACTAGCAAAAAACAGACTAACCCTCTTTTCTCGCTTCTGAACTGCCTGATCAGAACAAAATTTCATGGAGTGATAGGTTTCAATATGAAAAACCTATCACGTGGAGGAAAACTGCTCACTCCAATGGGGTCAAGTCAAAAGGAAGGTGTGGGTTTCTACCCCGCGAGGGGTTTTCCCCCACTTACCCTACAAATTGGCGAGCAATAACCTTATATTTTAGTGTTCATATTGGAGTGCTTAGTGTTTTATATGGTTTTTAAATATATGTTTATTGCAGCTCAATTTCGTCACATCATATAGAAATTTAAGATGCTGAAAAAAAGTTTTATTTAATTAGGGAAATTTTTGATAAGGACCAATCAATATTATTGTTGACAAAAGTCATGCAATTGCAACGATATGAAACATTGTAAATGAAGGTTGCTGTCATCGTTTCAGGATCAGTTGATGTAAGGTTTAAAAAAGAAGGTGACGAATCGCTCCAAGAAATTGTTTTGAAACTTCTTAAACGCCGTTTTGCTACGAGACATATTTTCGTTCTGTCGACGGTATGAGCAGTGGCGTAGCTAGGGGTTGGCAGGAGTGGCTCTTGCCACGGGCGCAGCAGCCAGGGGGACGGCATTTTGACCGATTAAAAAAAAATTTTTTTTTTGGTCAAGTCCAAAGAGACTAAAAAATTGAAATTTGATAGACGCCTCGAACAACTCAAACTGCGCCCCCGCGCTACAAGACAAACCATACAAAATGTGCGATTTTGCTTTGGTAGATTTCGGTTGGATACACTGATGTTAGCTTTATTTGGCTGGATAGAATTTCGTTGTATGTGGTCTAGAGTCTGAGGTGTAGGAGTAGTATGGTCTGGGTAATAGGGTGATCTCAAATCGGCCGACCTTATTTACTCAAAAGAGATAGAAACAAACTGTTTCTCTCCGTTTCTTTCCAACTGTTTTTTTTTTCACGATATCACTTCAACTTATCAATTATATACTATACTTCAGAAATAACGTTCTACGATTTTAAAAATCGGTGAGCTTTTGTTGAAAACATTTCGGATACAGCTTTTTGGAATGCAATTTTATGATGACCGAAAATAACTCCTCTGTTGGTAATAATTATTCTGTGGCGAAAACTAGTGAGAGAATAACATGTATTTTTTCTCAAAAACGGGAGGGGTGATTTTCTAAAAAACGACTATTGAATATTTAGCAATTTAAAAAAATTGTACCAAGAGCCTACATTAAATGAAGATTCTAAAAATGAGTAAGTAGAGCGGGGGGCGCGATTTTGAACGAGTATAACGTTTTCAAACGCTTTGACTCGTACTTCGACAGCTCAGTATAGAAGCTTAGAAGGTTAAAAAAAAATGATAAAAAAAAATTGATAAATAATTTTTTTAGTGAGTTTCGATTCCGTATTTTAGAAATTTTTCTATTTTATATGTACTTTAATGAAGTACTCTCATTTCTAAACTACATATATATAGCACTACTTTGTTTTTTATACTCCTTACCGTTTTAGTATTATTGGGAGAGATTGAGCTCGATTTGTAATCACGCCAGCGCAATATGTTTTGTGCTCTTTCTATTGTCAAAATAAATAAAAATAGCTGTTGTTTCTCCTGTGATACTGAACAAGGAAACGCCTACTGAATGTTGAGGGATGATGCGTGTACTCTACGCTACTTAAGGGGGACGAGTCATTTCTTCAAAACGGTACATAAATATATGTGCTAATCAATTTTTTTTTTAATCATTCTCAGTTTGAGTACCGTCGTTGTGGTACCCGTCAATATCTTCTCTATTGTTGGCCCATGTTTGCATACGCTGCATTTAAAATGAAAAAAAAAAATCGAGAAAATACATCTAGTACTTTCTTAAAGCCATGGAGAGAACAATTGCCTCTCCTAACCCCGCTAATAGACAATATTAGTAGTAAATAACGGCGGGTATCTGGAAAATTTTAAATACTTATAATGAAAAATATTTATTCATAAAAGATAATCGGAGGCCTAAAACAGTGAAACTTATTTTGCCTGCATGCAAAACGAGTCGTATTTATTAAGTCAATTTCATATTAATTATGCTTTTTATTTTTTTCTTTGTTTTCCTAATTACAATAATATCAATACTTTGATTTTAGTTAAAATGCACAAATTATGTTTATTTTATGCATTCTTCTAGTGTTTTAAAGCAAATTCTATTTAAAATAAAAGCTATTGTGTGGAAAAAACCACACTGTGTTCAATAACGAATTGCAAAAATTATTTGTTTTTGAATTTATGTGAAATGATGGGGAAAGGTAGGAACGCCCCGAATTAAAATTGTTAGGAAGACAAAAATTCTCAAATAGAACAAAACGTTTGTAAAAAATAAACATTGAATTTTACCCAATAATACGAACAAGCAGACATATCATGCACACATAACATAAGGGGAAACACGGAGCATCGTTATAAATGCTGAAAGAAAGAAAAAAGAGAAGAAAGGTTGCAAAATTATCTGCAAATTTTTCGAATAAATAAATCAAAATTTTTGGATTAAAGAACTTTTGGGAGGTCACAATGACCTCCCATCAGAGTGCCCTCTAGGGGGGGGGGGCGCAATTTTTCAAGTTCGCCACGGGCGCTGGGCCCCCTAGCTACGCTACTGGATATGAGTAACGTAATGTCAACTTCTAGAAGAAACCTGATATAACGTGTTCACGCTGCAAGGAAATTCTTTCTTTGATCGCGTGAAACGATTTTTTTCTATTGATAGTTACTTTTATTTTTGAAGAGTATCCCCTTAGACCCCCTAACTTGCCGCCTATGAACTGTTGAACAACGCAACAATAAGGTGAAACTTGAGATGTGGGCCTTAAAATAACAAGGGAGGGGATTCTGAGAGTTTAAAATTGGAAATAAATGTTTGTTGAAATTGAGCAACAGAATTTCCTTCTCTCTTCACGGAAGTCTTGGCCGATGGATGGAGCAGATTACATCGGCCCAGACACGAGCCAGACAACTTGACAACTATAAAGGGAGCATCAGGCTAATGGAATCTTCACCGATCCTCACTCTGCACGCTCGACTTGAATCAAGTGAAACTGCAAGTGGCGCTCTCTGTTTTTCTTGGCTTCGTTCATCTCCAGTGATATTTGTGATTCCCGTTTTTCTCTCCGATTTTTGAATATTGTCAAGATTTTCGGTAAGGACATTTTTCTTAACCATTTTGCTTCATAATTTGTACAGTTTCGTGAAGGAAGGAATGGTCACAATTCACATGCTAATAGAAGATAACGCAAAATATTTAACTTTTTCGCTGATAGCCTTTGCAGGGCCCTCGTATATAGCGCAGTGTGTCCCGGAGTAGTTGCATTGTTTGCATCTGCCTCACTGCCACTGCTTTTTTTTAAATATCCATTTACCAACCAATTCTTTTTTCATCGCCTTTTTAGCTTCATTAGTCAGTTAATTTTATAAACTAACGTGAGTACTAGTAATTATACTTAATTTGTATAAAAATCTCAAGAAATAAAGCTTTCTTACTCATATAAAATCCACCTAATAAGAGAAAAAATAAGTATCAAGAGGTTTTTTTTGATTAATGAATCATTATTTCTTAAACTTTTCTCTTAGAATTACACGATTCTCTAATGCTATGCATAAGCTTTTTTTTTAAATCGTGGCGCTTAGGAAGATGGGGCCCTAGGCCCAGGGCTAGTTGACCTGGATGACAATCAGGCCCTGCTTGAAAGTGCTGAATATTCAGTTAGATGCAAAATGAAGAGAAATAATGACGGCTTATCATTTTACAGTGACTGCTGCTTGAAAACAATTTCAAACCTATATTTATGAAAAATTCATTGAAATTATATGATGAAGTATTCAGAGGACTAGACTTATTTCAATGTGTCCTATATCATATTTAATATGCTCGCAAAAGTAAAATGAGTGTTCATTTTTGTACTGATAAATTACAATAATCATATTTGCTATCTGAAAGCCTTTATATTTTACTAAATTGATAATGATATCTTATATCTTTAAACGAGCAATATGGGTGATTCTATAAAAATGGGTAAATTTGTGTTCTATAGTGATTGCTCTTTTTGTTTTTAATTTAATAAAAAACTATTTTGGGAACATTTTTATGCGTCTTTTGTTCTATAATTCTGATTATCAACAAGGTCAATAATTTGTAAGAAAAGCAGTCGAAAACTTTGTACAATTAATGAAGTTAAAAATGCAAGACAACGTGTCTAAATGTATAAATAAAAGGTTTAAAAAGAGTTAGAAAACTCACGAATAACTTTTCAAATAGTTTTCTAGTTTACTTTCTGCTGAGCTTAATTATTTGAAAAGCATTGCTATGGACCGGGGGTTCACAGTCAGTGTCATAGATAACATTTATAAGAAATTAATCAATCCTACTGGTCGAAATCAAACGCCTAATTGTGAGAACTATTCCAACACCGTTGTTTTACCATATTTTCCCAGAATCATCTTTCAGATTGCCAGAATTTTAAAAAGGTTCAATTTTTCTGTCACCTTTTCTCCAGTGAACAAATTACAATTTTCGCAACTCAAACATCCAGTTCAGGGTCTTGATAGATGGGGTATTTATAATAGTTTATGCCAATGTAAATTAACTTATATAGGACAGACACGACGCGCTCTAAAATTCCGTGTTAAAGAACATGAAAATTGTGTTAAAAAACAGGATTTCAAATGTTCTTCCATTGCCCAACATTGTTGGTCATGTGGCCATATTTTTGATTTTTCCTCTGCAAAAATTATCCATAGTTGTTCTTCGATTTTTGATTTAGATTTTTGGGAATCCTATTATATCTGGAAAAATTCTGATTCAGTTGTCAATGATCTGTCTAGCACCCCTCCTTTCCCCAACATTTGGAAATCTCTTATTTAAAAACTTTTTCGTCTGTGACGTAATCTTTGTTGCGCAGTTGTCGTATTTAACCCATGACATAATAGTTTCTGCATACCTACTCTTCCTGTTCTGTTTATTTACCCTCGCGTTTCTCGCATTCCTGGTTCACTTGACTGGTGTCAGTGAACCATCATCTTTTTGCACTGATGATGGGGCTTCATTTATAATAGCCCCGAAATAGCTATTTGCTAGAGTTTTCTAACTCTTTTTAAACCTTTTATTTGTACTTTTAGACACGTTGTCTTGCGTTTTTAACTTCAAGTCAATAATTAATTATTATTCATTTAAAAATAAAGTATTACACTGAAATGTCATCCACATGCCCTGTCCCATAGGTGCAATTTTCACAATCAATGGGATATAGATTTAAAACAAAATAAGGGATTTTTTTCTCAAGAGTTTTTATAAATGTGAATGTGTGCAAGATGTAAATCACAAAAAAAAAAAAAAAAAAGCACAATAATGTGAAAATAATATCTCTAAAAGTTAATCTAAACTTTGTCCCAGCGATTATCAGTCATCCACATGTCTGAAATGTGTTGATATTTTCTCTGAAATGTTTTATTTTAAAATCTAGCAACACATCTTAAAATAAAGCATGGAACTTTCACTCCTGGCTGAAGATTAATTTTGCTGTTCTGCAATTACTTTTTGCTAAAAAGCAAGCTAAACTCAACTTTCAAGGCAAGTGTTTTTCATCTGTGTCATTAACATGCCCTACAGAATGCAAGTAAAATGTACATGTAAAATTTTTTTGATGATGAATAGTCCTAAATCTTACTTTTGTAGATTCTTATTCGAAGTTAAGCCGAAAAATATTCAGATATGACTTTTTGAGAACATGTTACTTATGTTTTGTCATTCGCATGCACTTTTTCTAATGTCATTCATATGTCCCAATATGAGACACGTGGATGAATCAAAAGCCAAACTATTTAAAAATTATGTCTAACAGTTTACAGCTTACATTTATTATTAATATTTTCGAGTTCTATCCTTACATCTTAATTTTTTGAAGCGCAATTAATCTGATAAAGTTTTTTCACTTCCGTTTTTTACTTTTGAACTTTTTACTAGTGTGCCTTTTCATTACTCTCCTAGAAATCCTCCCACCCTCTGGCCCGTCATTTGGGGGGGGGGGGGGTATTTGCTTCCTCCCGTCTTTGAGAAATCAATGTATTTGCATATAAGTAGGCGTGGTTTTTTGTTGCTTTCGGATGAAATTGCATTAGGTTTGCACCCCTGCCCCATGAAAAAATTTGAAATGACGAATCTGCAAAGCCCCTGTTTTACCTTATCATTTATTTACATATTTCGGCCTCTTACATATTTTTCTCCATTTTTCCGTGATAATATGTTGCCCGCTCTTGTCTTATCATCATATTTATATGTACATTCATTTATTTTTTTTTCAAACTATAGTTCGCTATAGGTTTCAACAACAAGCTGAATACCCTTTTCTTCCTAAAAATTTTTGAAGCGCACATTACACCGGCCCTTTGTCCTACACTGCAAGAAAGGGCTGTTGTTTTTACAGTATAATACTGGATGCAGAGGTTCCAGTTTAAAACAGTCAACGCACAGTAATAAACTAAAACAATTTATTGACCGACTTTAACAAAGGAGGAGGTTATACGTCGGTGAAATTTTTTTTTGTCTGTTATAAGATAACTCGAAGATGCCTGGACCGATTTCAAAAATTCTTTTTTTACAGTTTATTACTGTAAAGCTAGCAATTTGACAGTTTAATACTATAAAGTTAGATATTTTACCATAAGATTAGCTGTATTATACTGTAAACACAACAGTATTATACTGGCAGCAGAGGTTCCAGTTTAACACTGTAAAATGCACTGTAATAAACTGTGAAACTAGTAATTTTAGTTTATTATTGTAAAATTAGCTGTATTATGCTGCAAAAACAGCATCTATTTTTTACTATACTGCCATCAACTATTTGAAACGGAAAATAATTGGCCATCAGCCGTGTTTAAACCTCTGGCAAAAATTGACATTGGCCAATCGGCCAAAATATGCCATCGGTCTAACCTAAACTTCTTTACTTAAAATTTTTAATTTTACTTTATTCTGTGTGTGTGTGTGTGCACTTAAGATACTTCCAAAATTGTCTTCCATCAAAAATAGGAATCCGCTTTAAAATGGGAATAGGAACTATAACGTTCTTAACGGCCACTAATAATTACTGTAAAACATTTTAAACATTTTTATGAATACACCACTGATAGATCTCGATTGGAAAGGACATAATTCCTCAGAAGTGCACATTATTTCATAATGAGGACAATAGGCTGAAAAATCCTTATCTGAATCAGGTATGAAGGAAGTCAGTTTTGACAGTAGTACGCTGAAGTAAAAAATAAAACATTCTACAGCCACTCTAAAATTACACACATGAACGCCCATGTCATGAATTAAATAAGGGACTGCTTGAAGACTTGTAACCACGTGTGTGCGGCATTTAACAATTTGTAATTTATCTAAGCTGATTCTATATAATTGTGCTTTTTCAAAATAGTGAATTTATGTTAAGGTGAACTTTTTTCTTATTTATGCGCAGCTAATAGCTGATTGTTAATAATGATGATTTTTTTGTTCTAAAAAGTTGTATGTACGTAGCTCTTATATGCATAGCTTTTATGCCATTGAAGGAAAAATAAATAACTAGATTAATAATTTACAAAAAAAAAAAAAAAAACCTAGTGCTTTAACGAGTAAAGTAACAGAAAATCATTTATTTCATTTATTCTTGAATAACTATTCTCATTTTTACTCTTCAAAATTTTCTTATCTTTTTGATGTTTGTAACAAATAATTACAATAAAAAAAATCTCAGGAATTAATCTGCAGCGGTTCATTTAGCGCTGCGAGAGGCAGTCAAATAGGGAAAACTGTTCCCGCCAGTTGGCGAGAGGACAAAAGGTGCAACTCCAAATTTGGATTATATAGGAAAGGAATTTTCCCGTTCACTTGTCTTGAATTGCATCTCGGGCAATCGCCGATCCACGGCTTGCGGCCCTGGTTCCTCAATTATTATGTTTTTAACTATTGATTTCAAAGTTTACTACATTCTATGAGTTTTAGAGTTTTAATAACTGTTTTATAATTTTACTGCTGTATTTTAATGAAGTTGCTACAAATCCATTGCAAACTGTTTTCGTTCTCATGCGCAATGTTTTTATTTTATTTATTTATTTTTTTTAAATAATCATTAGTTCCTCAGGCGCTGTTAAGACACGCACTCAATCTCTGAAACTAAACTACTTTGTACAACTGACATCTATTGCAAATTTTATTTAATTCGGGTGATTTTTTTCATGGTGTTTCCTTTTTTAACCGACTTCGAAAAAGGAGGAGGTTCTCAATTCAAAGCGTATACTTTTTTTTTGTTTGTTCGCACATAACGTCTGATCTACTGAACCGATTTGGACAATTTTTTTTAATCGATAGGAGATGGTGTAACTTAGGTACCATGTACTCATATGACGATATTTGTTCACTAGAAAAAAAGTTACAATCGAAAAACTAACATTTCATGTCATTTAAAACAATATCTGCTATCGTAAATCCTTACTTCAATGAGCGACCCGATGGTCAAGTGGTTATGCGCGTCAGGTTGAAGTTCCTGATGGAATGAGATCGAGTCCAGGTCTAAAAGGATTTTTTCGAATAGCTGCATGTTTTTTTTTTAATGATTGTAATGTCCTTATACAGGTACATCCTCCCATGGGAATGTGCCCCATATTTTTTATGATACAAAATGACAGTTTTGGTCGGATCTTTGTTAAAATTGGCAATGGGGTCCTTCGATGCTGTAGAATTTTCTTATGGACGTTTGTGCCACTTTTGGGGGCTTTGAATCGATTGTGGCAATAAATGGTTTTTGATTTGCGGCACCTATATTATTTTTTCAAAA
Source organism: Uloborus plumipes (assembly GCA_038373865.1). NCBI lineage: Eukaryota > Metazoa > Arthropoda > Arachnida > Araneae > Uloboridae > Uloborus > Uloborus plumipes. The sequence continues at coordinate 12,327 of JAXGGA010010998.1, forward strand.
ATTATATACACAATCAATTATATTATGTTAATTTTTGTACCTTTATAAAATTCTGTATTTTATACCTTGCATTTACGTCAAATTCAAGGTAAAATTAAAAGTCAAAAATTCTGAAGATGATAAATATATGTTAAAAATTAAAGTAACTATTTTTTGTGATTTTCATATTGGTTGTGACTAAAAAACATCATTACAAACAAATAAAATGTATCAAACACCATGAGTGTTGAGTTATTGGGAAAAATCTGCTGTGTAATGTTTTTTTGCACTGCGAGGGGGGGGGGGGTATGAACGATCATTAAAGTGACACACATTTTTAAAAAATAAGATTTTGATTTGTGGTGTTTGAAAAAAGCTAAAGAGTCCACTTTAGTTGAAAATTATTTTCCATGAAAAGCAAAAACTTGCACCAATTTTCCAAGTCTTACTCTAACTCCTTCTCCCACAATTCAAATTACTTACTTTTACTTTCAATTTTTAACCGACTTCAAAAAAGGAGGAGGTTCTCAATTCAAAGCGTATGTTTTTTTGTCTGTTTGTTCGCACATAACATCTGATCTACTGAACCGATTTGGACGATTTTTTTTAAATCGATAGGAGATGGTTAACTTAGGTACCATGTATTCATATGACGATATTTGTTCACTAGAAAAAAAGTTATGATCGAAAAACTAAAATTTCATGTTATTTAAAAACAATATGTGCTATCGTAAATCCTTACTTCAATGAGCGACCCGATGGTCATGTGGTTAAAAGCATCGGTTTGAAGTTCCTGATGGAATGAGATCGAGTCCAGGTCTGCAAGTTTTTTGAACAGCTGCATGGTTTTTTAACTATATTTTGATTATTTTAAGTGCATTTACACTAAAAAGAATGAAATAAAATATTTTTGGAAAAAAAAATAGAACCGACTTCAGTTGGAAATTGCTCTAAAAAGTAAAAAATATTTTTTTCCTTTGAACACCATCGAAACTACTTTTAAACATAAGTTTTGAAGATGGCGCAAAAACAATGTATAGAATCATACGCAACTACAATTCAACTATAAATATAAATTTTAATGGATTCATTTCATTGATTACCACACATTCGTGTAATGGTACAAATGTTCTGCTTTTAATTTTCAATGGTTTCTTTGAAAAAATGTTGGCAAAATATGGTTAAATATCATTTTACCTATCGTTTTTGCCCCGACTTCAAAACTTTTGTTTAAAAGTAGTTTCGATGGTGTTCAAAGAAAAAACTTATTTTTTACTTTTTAGAGCAATTTACAACTGAAGTCGGTTCTATTTTTTTTTCCAAAAATATTTTATTACAAACAGTGGTATAGTTTATGTATTTTAACTAATCGGAACACATATATGCACGAAAAAATAGCCATTTCGTACCCAAATGCCTATTTTTTTCCACGTGTTTTTAGTTTACAACGCGCAGAGATTTTTCTGAAATTCCACAGATTTACGGAAAGCTTGACAACTTGATAAAAAATAAATTTACTGATATGAAGATGATAATTTAAAGGAATTAATTTTTCCTGCTCATTAGGGAAAAATAGCAAATTTTACATTTCAAAATTTCGTACCCATGAAAACTTGGCATCCTACTAGGAAATCCTTTTTGACATTTTTTTTTTAAACTAGAAAAATATTGAATATTCATTGTTTTGCCTTTCAATGGTTCTATAATACACTGCAATGTTTCTTGATAAAAACATCGTGACGTCAGCGTGACGTTACCTTATGAAAAACGAGCTAGATAAAACGTCACAGCCTACTTGGCGAATTAGAGGAGATCGCTGACTGCTTGTGAGCTCTTATTGGGTCCGCCCGTGGTGACGTTCAGTGTCAAGTTAAGTTGCTGTCTAGTATAGAAATAGAGACGAACTGTACAGGATTTCTCACATCTGAGTCACCTCACAAGTCAGTTAATTACTTCAGCAATGATGTGATTTGCAGGTAGAAGTAACGGTTTGAACGCAATATCTTACCATACATCTTTTTTTGTTTTGAAAATTTTCATTCTTCAAATATGAAGCCTCGAGCAAAGTATCATGCTTATAAAGAATAACAGACCAAGCGGCATGCTCTGTATTTGATACACTGGTGTTAAAATTCATGTGTAAAACTAACGGTTGTTGTTGTTCTCGTATCCATGGATAGATAAAAGAAAGAAATAAGTCCCAGGATTCCATCAAAAGTTTTTTCGATTACCGCTGCCAGGAACGCTGCATCAGTAGTGTACAAGATCTCCTCTCCTGTATGGTGTCCCAGATGTGGTTGGGCGTAAGGATATGGTTGGGCGTAAGCTCGACATCGTGTCAGTTGTTGCAATTGAATAAATATACTCTTAAAAGATTGTACTCTTCTAGTAAAATGACTTTTCTGATGAATGATATCAGGATCTTTTTTTGTGTGAGAAACTAAAAGAACTTAATTCGCCAATGAAAGTGATTGATTTGTTTTTTTCTTCTTTATCCAGTTAAACAGATGTTACAACTGTCGGCGTAGAAGAGCTCGGAGAAGTGTGGAAACAGCCTTCGGCAAATAACTGTGGTACGACGTACTATTGGAGAAGTTCATTGACGGAAGTACCTGTTGGAGAAGAATAATCTAGAAAACAGAAAATGAATAAAACGACCAAAATTGACGATTCAATGCACAGTAACCTTTCTACTAAGATTGAACTGGGAGTCGCTGCCAATCTAGTGAAAGGTTATGCACCCGGATGGAACCCTGTGAGTGGGAATCTAGACATTCTGAATAGGCCAACAGAGCAACCCATAGCACCGCAAACTCCAGAGCCCTCTGGAGAAAGAGGTGAATGGGGTTATCCTGTGATAAGCTTACACGAAACTGCGGAAAGTTTGATGACAGAATTGCTTGGGTACAAGATTGATGCACCAGCTATCGATGATGCACCGCCTTATCTCCCGGCAGGGTCCCTGCTGCTGTCTGCGCCAACAGGGCAAAGGGCGAAGGAAGAGCTTAAGGCAACTCTAGGTGTCTCTCTGGAAGATACCACTCTCCGGTATGTCCTTGTCAAACTTATCCGCTACGACCAGACACTGCTTCATACAACCAAAGAGAATAACATTTTGAAAACAGTCCTGCGGCCTGACTCTCACAGCGGGATTAATTCCGAGTTTATTGGCACCTTAAAACGCCTACGATATTCTCCAGTATCTCCAACCAGCGATAGTTTCACTGATTTAACACAAGAAGACGCCAATGCTTACTTAGATGAATTCGCACGCTATGGCACCCACTTCGTTTCTTCGGTGTCTGTTGGTGACCAAATTGTTCAAGTTTTCGCCTACGATGCAACTCGCTTCGAGAAAGTAAAAGAAGGTTTTAAACTAAATGATTTCACAGGCTATAAATCTGCCGAATTCACGTATTATACGACTGATGCCAATACGGGGCATTTTGGTTACGTAAAAGAGTATGGAAAAATCCTATGTTTCAGTAATAACAAAGAATTTCAGAAGAGCTTGACTAACGGGCTATGGAACGAATCATTTTGGGCTAAACATGACAGCGTGTTCCAGATTTTTAGCAGAGGTGCCGGTGTCTCAATGATGTGGTTGAATATAAATCTCACCGAGCAGGCACAAATAGGATTTACACTCGCCCCACTAACAACTTTTATCGAGTACAAGCGAGCGGCAGTATGGCGTCGCATTTTCAAGGCAGCCATGTCAGCAGTTTTCGGTGACACCATCAATCCTAATTTTAAACCACAAGACGAAACTGATTTTGCAAAAATAATTCTTGACGACCAACCCGGCGTCATTTCTACCATCGCTACTCCGACCATTAATGTCTATAAAACTCGATTAGATCTGGACGGAATGCAGTTTAAAGCGCAGGAAGAGGTAAAAAATTTTACCGCTTACGGTTACGTGGTCAGCGGAAAATCAAAGATGGTCATTTGCTTGCCTGGCGAAAAGGTCCGATTGTTCGGTTACAAATTAGACATGCGGGCAACTGGAAAACCCAACATAATATCCTTGAGTCCAAAGGGATTTGAGGCCCTGCAGCTCGGTTGTGAACATTTCCTTGGCGCGGCACGTTTTCAAACCGACACCGGGAGTAAATATTTCCTGGTAGCCGACGGTTTGCGCTATGATTTGGACGAAAACGGATGGCCATCGATCACCGACGACGTCAGGCGACCGCCGAATACCGCTTATTTATCGGCCTTAAGAGACAATATCGAATTTTCGCTTGCCTTTGGAGAGGCTTGCCTTGGTATACAAGCCGGAACAAAAGGAGATAACCCAACTCAGAAGCTCGCCCGCGGTTACCTAAAATGGGTCGGGAAGGTGATTCCATCTGATATCGAAGACATAGATTTGTTAACTCTGCGCTTCCGAGCACTCGACTTGAGCAACTATTCACCCACCAGCGGGTACGGGGCATTTGTGCCAATTTTGCCGGCAACTGAGTACGAAAATTCAGTTGAGAAAATTCTGAATTATCTCCAAGAAGTCCAGCGGGAAATTAATGAGAACACTATCCAAATTAATCAACGCAAGCAAGCCGAATTAACTAACATTACAGCTGAAACATTAAACGAAAATATTATTCAATCTGGGGAATTATTGACAGGCTTAATCAAAGCAAATGCCCAATCATCTAAAGATTTGTCTGGCTACTATGATTCTGTTATTATTGCAAAGGAGAAGGAAGCCAAAGACCAGCAGAGCAAAATCAACAAATTAGAGAGTTCTGTTATAGAGCAACAAGCTGAAGTCGATAGGGCAGGGGAAAAATACAAAGTGGCTGTTGTAAAATGGGAAACTATGGAAGCCATCAAGGCCGGCTTAGACATAGTGACCAACACATTTAGTTTCGGCACATCCATATTTATTCCGTCAAGTACGCTTTCGGGAGTAAAAGAGCTGTGCACTGCCGCACAACGTATTCAGAAAATGCTGAACATTCTAAATGCCGGAATGAAAGTTTATAACTCATCAGCTGGCTTAGATAAGAATATAAGAAACGCACAAAAAGCTCTAGATGGTTTGGATGGTTTGGGATATGGCGATGTATCATCGCTAAATTGGGAAGAATTTCTCCTAAATTTGGATACAGTAATGGCTTATGGACCAAGTATTCCTGAGAAAAACGAGCTTGTGAACGCTTTCAAGACTCTCTCTGCCCGTGGCAAGTCATTAGCCAGTGCTAAATCGAATCTTCTGCAGATCCAACGCGACATTTACACCACACAGTGCCAGAAAGCACTGAGCAAGCGTGAAGCAGATCGCTTAGAAAAGTTAGTCGGCACATTGCATCCAATTAAAATTGAAGAACTGGAAAAAGAGGCCATCGACCTCGTCGGATTGACCAGTAGTTTAGACTATCTGCGACAACAAATGCTCACGACATTAGCTAAATCTTTTCTGCTTCAGGATCAGGCTTTGCAGTACGCGTATCTGCAGAATCCATCACCAATAGCCAGCTACAGCCTGTTGACTTTCATGCGCTCTCGCATAGCACAGAGTCAAGAAACGGAAAGGGCCAAATCACTGTTGCTGCAGTTCCAGGCTTCAACGACCAATCCCATCAGTATCGACATCAGGGGAGTAGTTGTTGAGAAAATCAGTAACGGTAACACTTTTGAGATCATTATCGATCCTAATCATTCTCAATTTAATCAATACGTCAACCTTCGCGTTCAATCCGTAGTCGCTGAAGTCATGGGTGTAAAATCAACTGGAAGTGGAAAACTCCTTGTAACACTGAATTTCGAAAATAAGCCCTTCATCGACCGTAACATCGAGCGCGAAATTCTACGCTTCCATACGCCACAGCGGGAGCGCACTTATGAGTACGACGTGGCTACAGGAAGGCCGAATTTTAACGACGAAGGCAAGTCCTGGTCAGAAGGAGTGAACTGTGTTACGCCTTTCGGATCCTGGCTGATATCGTTGCCTAAAACACAGACCAATCGCGAACTGGTTTTCGAAAACGGGGTAACAGTCGACATCCGCCTGACATTCACTGTTAAAGCCAGAATCGTCGATGAAAAGAACGCAGTCGCAACGGACGATAGTGCACAAATCGAAGCCGTCATTCAAAAAGCCGAAGCTCTCCAAAAAAACATTACGGCCCAAGCTGGCATTAGAAGTACCCAGGCCAGCTTAATTCAAACGTTATACGACGCTAACAATGCAACCAACGGTTGGGACGTCGTCTTTAACATGGCACTAGAGCCCATCAACAAGGCATTACGAGACCAGTATGACGATCTCAAAAACAACACCGCGTATAAAAACATTATTGACACCGCTACAGAAATGAAAGAAACAAGTCGAGTCACTACAATTAAAAAGTTCCATATTGAATATGGTTACCCATTGTTAACTTTTGATGGAAACAATGCCAAGACTGTTAAGCTGGAGATGCCAATAGAGAAAGGAACGTTAATCAGATGTGCCAAGTATGGAGATTATCCCGAAGAGTGTGATCCAGAGATCAGTATAGCAGGCAAGACGCTCACTGCTTACGTTGAATTGTCGAAAGTTAAGGGAACGACTTTTGAAGGTAACAACGCATTAGATATAAAGCTAAATATGGCTGCGGGGGCTTTCACTATAGAAAACATTGAAATAAGTGACGAGGAGAAAATTGAGCTAAGTAAAAACATCAAGGCTTATTTCGTCCAGCATAAAGTGGAATATCTTATCAACAGACTGGACGTGACGCACAATCCAGTTATCGAAGCCATGAAGCCAAATGGTTTCCTATTTAAGGTGCTGAAAACTAAAGCTAATGTGGACATCTTGCAGCTCTTTATCCAAACAGGAAATCGGGCTCTTGAAAATGAAACGCAAGCTTTCCTAAATAACGTACCCGAGCCATTACCAGAAGGCAGCGAAACTTCTTTGCTTATCCGTAGTGGTTTATTCTTCTCTGAAGTACTGCCACTAGGCTTAGATAAGTCTAAAGGGTGGAGTTTGATAGGAAAACAATCTCCAGAGGATAAAAAATGGTACGGAGATTTTACCAATGCGTCTGTTTCAGCTACTGACATCGATTTGAGCTCGTTAACTCAGAGGATGGTAGACCCGTATATAACGGGTACAGAAACCTATTCATTTCCTGGAAATAGGATATCATGGGATTTATCAGGGATGACATTAAAGCCACAGAGCAACGGACAGATGAAACTATTTTCCTCTAAGGAGTATGCCATTACGGTTCTTGCGCGTTCCATTACAACTGGTTACGATGGATACACTAGAGACAAGACGATGAATATCGAATCCAAACTAACCTCGAACGTCAATGCTTTCATAGAAAATGATATAGATGGCACGAAACGTGACCAAACTTTTATCTCAAAGATAAAGAACTCGGCTCTGACTGTCAGCGGACACTTTTCTGGAGGAGGTCCATGTGGCATGGATGACATACAGGCCCTAGTGAATAAGGAAGTACAGGATAAAGTTCCTCCGCAAATTAAGGCGAATCTAGATGGCATGAGCTTTGCTCCAGTCTCACTGTTCGCAATTAAGAATTTGCTTTTCCCCAAAAAGAATTACATTAATTTTGAGAAAGTGGCTGTACCGGGCGAGATGCTTATTTTAGGAAACTTTAGTTTTGAGTAAAAAAGACAAAGATGCAACTGATTTTTGGAGAACACAATTCGACATCATTTTAAAGAAACCTGACTTTGAAAAAAAAAAAAAAAAAGGAGAACAACGTTAGGTAGAAAAATAATATTGGACAGTAAGCTTTCATCTCGACCCTTTTATGTTTTGTCTTACATTTTTCAACTAAGTAGTTAGTTTATCCTTTTCTTCCTTTCAATAGGATATTAAATCATTTATTTTATCGGGCAAAATTTGTATCCCAAAGAAATACCACAAAAATACTTTTCCATTTCCAAAAAAACTTTTAGCACTGTTCCAAACTTACTAATATACACAATCTAAAACTAACCCACAAATAAAAAAAAAATAAAATAAAAATTAAAATGAAACAGTTGTAACGTTTCTTATTTTAGAATAATTGCATCTTCGGATTGAAACACCATGAAAATTGTAAATGAGAAAGTTGCACTGTATAACTGAAAATATCAACATGGTTTACTACAGATGTATTTCTACACTCAGCATTTTATTGTGTTTTTAAACTGCATGATATTGTGTGTGGAGTGTTTTGGAATTAAATGAAGAATGATCGAATAAATTGTGTTTTTTTTGATGGTTTGTGCCTAGTTACATTGTTTTTCTTACTGATACTATTTTAAAATATTCAGACAATTTTTAAGAACTTACTACTTGCTCCTCTCACTATAGCCATGATTCTTCACCAAACTAATTCAGCAAATTTGGGAGTTCCGACCATATGCATATTTATAGTTTTCATTCTCGGGAAAAAAAGTTTAAACACAAGTAAATTTTCAACACTGAAATTCAAAAAAAGCATTTTTACCGTATACTTGATGCTAGAAGAAGGCAAGTTTAGGGCTCACTTCAGGATGCCTTTCGCAACTGAACTCCGAAACATATGAGGTCAAGACTTGTAAACCAAGATCTGTAGTAAGGGCAGGGATACGTAATGAACTCAACCTCCCCTTGCTTAAAACGTTTCTAGATCCGCCTTTGCATTTAAGGAAATTTGACGAAACTGAATGCTATTTGAAAGCCAGAGGCAGCAGAAAAAAAAACGTCGTTGAAGTTCTAGGTTAAGCATATTTTAAAAGAGAATCCATGATTTTTTTTTGCCTTTCTGTAACTTGTGTTTCAAAAATAAATTTCAGCAAAAGTTTCAATTATTACACAAAACATTCCTAAGGGAAATTATATTCAAAACAGAGATAAATACAACTTTAAAAATGAAATGATCTTCATTCTCTCCTTTTTAAAAAGTTTTTTTTTATTAGGGATGCACAACCTGAGGCCCGCGAGTGAACTTAATATCTTGTGCTGAAAAATGAAAACATTTTTTTTCAGTACCGTAAATAAGGGTTACTTGGAACCTATGGGGGTAACTTGAGCCCATTGAAAATGATAAAATCTGGGTTTGGTACTAGCATTAGAAACTGCAGAGTGCTTCTACCTGGCGGAGAAACGAGGAACTAGGTGCAAGTCTTCAATTACTAAGTACCAAACCCAGATTTTATCATTTTACTGTAATGGGCTCAAGTAACCCCCTAGGGTCCAAATAATCCTTATTTACGGTAAGTTTCTTCTTAACTTATAGGGGGAAAGAAAAAATAAAAGAAGGATTTCCTGATATGATTTTAAATTACACACTAAATAAAAATGCGGAAAATTCATTTGGAGAAAGATTTGTAGGGAAAAAGATTTAAGTTTTCAGTTACGAACCAGTGGATAACAGACCTTTGTAGCTCAACAGACACTGATTCAGCAAACCAAAAAAAAAAAAAAAAAACAGTAGGAAAAAAAAAAGCCATTTTGGAAAATGTTATATTTTTAAATATTTCATTGCTTAAGAGCCGTTTTTTTTAAGAATCAGGCAGTCAAAAAACTTGACATTTTTGATTTTGCTGAAAATTTCAGAATACGGTCTTTATTTAAAATTATTAAACACGTGCTTTTTTATTTTTTCAAAAATTTTTTTTTTTTTTTTCCGTTTTGGGAGGTCAAAGTTGGACTTTGCTCTTTTTTTCAGTAAAAACATGCCAACTTAGATGAGCCAATACTTTTATTATACTTTAGGAGTGAACCGTGGAACTGACAATTATTTTGTGTTCTACTATATCCCCCACTAACTGTAAGTACGTAAATATTTGTGGACGACTCTTGGCACAAAGGTCAGAGGTCATTCAAAGTTGTACGAAAAATAGTTTTTTAATGCAACTTTGACCGACCAAATCTTCTTGTGGAAACGGTGCACCACGGTAGTGTATATATCAGTAAATACCCACCAAAAAGTAGTATCCAAAAACATAAAGATATGTGTGGTTGATATTTTGCTCATCGAAATATTTGACTCGGAAGTTGCAGAAATTGCAAAATCACGTGACTTTGAGGGTCATTATCTCCTTGCACCATGAGTGACCAGATACAAAACTGGTTGGAGTAGAAGCCTTTCTTGTCCCAGAAACAATCCGTTAACAAACCTATGGCTACTCCTTCAGTTTTTGCATATTTCGGCTCTATTCACAACATCGACCAAGAGGGCACAGCTGAACAGAATTTTTTTTTTTTTTTTGAATATGTTTATTGTCCATTTCAAAATATTCTTTTAGCATTATAAACTTGATATGACAGGATATATTGATTTATATCAGACTTAAGATACATTGCTTTCCCGTTTTACAGCAACTAGAACGACAAGAAGTACATAAATTGTTTACCATGTTGGAACTGAACGGAATAAAGAGTTGTAACAAAAAAAAAACGCCGCCTGGACAAATAAAAAAAATATGGTTTTTGACGTATACTGAGTATTTTCGACAATTCATTTTCAATTTGGTTTCAACTGTATAACCATCTTTAGATGCCATTTCAGCTAGTTAGGAAAATGGGATATAATAATGCTACAAATAATAGCAATACCTGTTTTAAAACAGGTAATTGGCCTTTTTTCTTAACGCCGAAAAAACACTCATTTTTCAAAGTTTAGAGCCGAATTATGCAAAAACTGAAAGAGTAGCCATAGGTTTGTTAACGGATTGTGTTTCTGGGACAAGAAAGGCTTCTACTCCAACCAGTTTTGTATCTGGTCACTCATGGTGCAAGGAGATAATGACCCTCAAAGTCACGTGATTTTACGATTTCTGCAACTTCAGAGTCAAATATTTCGATGAGCAAAATATCAACCACACATATCTTTATGTTTTTGGATACTACTCTTTGGTGGGTATTTACTGATATATGCACTACCGTGGTGCACCGTTTCCACAAGAAGATTTGGTCGGTCAAAGTTGCATTAAAAAACTATTTTTCGCACAACTTTGAGTGACCTCTGACCTTTGTGCCAAGAGTCGTCCACAAATATTTATGTACTTGCAGTTAGTGGGTATATAGTAGAACACAAAATAATTGTCAGTTCCACGGTTCACTCCTAAAGCAAAAAGTATTGGCTCATCTAAGTTGGCATGTTTTTACTGAAAAAAAGAGCAAAGTCCAACTTTGACCTCCCAAAACGGAAAGAAAAATTTTTTTTTTGAAAAAATAAAAAAACACGTATGTTTAATAATTTTAAATAAAGAACGTATTCTGAAATTTTCAGCAAAATCAAAAATGTCAAGTTTTTTGACTGCCTGATTCTTAAAAAAAACGGCTCTTAAGGCCATTGTTTCCAGCACGAATGTTCAAAATCCTACTTCTTCGTGTATATTTTTTTATACAATGTTCATTCCTTTGTAAAAATTGAATTGATAAATAAATCAATTTATACTAACCTTCCACGTGACTTTCAAAGACTGCGATCCAGTTGGACGTACTTCAACGTCGAGTGGTGGGCCGCCTGGAACTGATGGGAGAAACAGTAATTTTTTCAGTCACAATAATTTGTTATGATGATTAGCTTTACATTTCAGAAGGAGACAAGTTAAACTTGGCATGTTAAATGGTTCTGACATAATTCTAACTGCATGAAAATCATTCGATCAGCTATCTTGGATATGCAGCAAAATTAACGAAGATGATACAAAACCAAATGTTTTCGTAAAGCAAGCAACTGTAAAGCTGGCCATCCTGTCTAGCGGTCAAAAAGTCTGATTGCGGATGGGGAGATTCCTTGTTCGATTTCCGGCTCGGGCATGGATGTGCTTTCTCTCTCCTGTCCCTGCTTTTTCTTTGTGTGAATGTGTTGTTGTGAAAGGTTGCCTACTCTATAAACGGGTACCTATGGCATACGTGTTTTGTGGAAGTCGGACTTCACACCAAATGGCGGTACAGTTGGAAAAGTGAAGCAACGCGCCCCCAAATTATACGCTAAGCTGGCATAAGGCAGCATAAGCAAGATCTCTTTTAGAACTTGATATCAAACAGAAAGATGCTTAAATAGTTTTTAAGGTTTGGTGTATCATAACTAAATTTCTATTTTAGACCACGGGAGCCCAGCTACAGTATTTTTCGTTTTTGATGCAATAATTAAAAACTATTTAAGATCAGAGGGATTTTTTGAGATTATGTAGAAATGAATATTAGTTCTGAAGAATATAGGGGTCTCTTGCTTTTTTTTTTTGATAAAAATTAAGATTTATGTATGAGTAAATATTTTTCTCGTCATGTGCATAGTAGGTAATTAGGAATTTTCTTTGAGGACAAACAATCCAGCCCAATTTTATCACAGTTCATAGATTCGATAATGCCTAACGTTTTGTTTCAGCATTCAACTCGTTAAAAATTCTGTGTTCTGAACTAGAAATGATTATCAAAGAGCAACAATTCAAAAATCGAGCTACAGTGAACTCTCACTTATGCGCCGGCCCAAGGGATCAACAAAAAAAGGCGCATAAGTGAGACAGACGCATAAGTGGAAAAACCTATTTAAACGACCAAAATAAAGCCTACTTTCTAGTGACAGCATGAATAAGAATTTTTCTACACAAAATGAGTTGATATAATACGGTAATGTTAGTTTTGTCGTATAATTAAGTTATGGTAATTGCCAATAACTGTTTGGAAATTATTATAACTTAACGTAACTAATATGATAAAAAGGAAAAAAGAACTATAGCATACCGAAAAAACAGTCGATTTCCTTTCAAAATAATCCATGATAGATATCTGGTTTTGTTTTTGCCGTTGAAATTAAATTCGTATTTTTTCAAGTTTGCACAAATAAGAAAAGGGGCTTTTAATAGCTGAATAAATGTGCAAACATTCTCGAATAGAATTTACAGCTTCTAATATTTTCATATGGTTTTGAGGTACTTTTGCTTTATCTTCTTTAGTATCCTCACAGCACCATCAGTCATTTTATCAGCGATATATTCAGTATCTCTTAACTCTTGTTGCAGAATTTTCATGCTTTTATCAAATTCATTAAAACTATGAACAAATCCGTAAAATACCTGAGAATTGCTTTCTTTCTAAGAATTCCTTTCAAAGTCCATTTAAAATGGAATCAGTTAAAGGTTTTTTTTTTCCACCGTTGAAAGGTTGCCTTTATATTTCTGCACAACACTTAGGGCCCTGCTCCACATCAGCGTAAAACGTGACCGAAACCGAAGGCAGAAACCGAAAATCCGGGTAATTTCCATAAGAACGGGCTATGTAATCCATTTTACGTTTCTGCTTTATTTTTCTGCTTTACGTCAATGTGGAGACGTGCTTTCCCGAAAGAACAATTTCGTCTTTTTGCCATTTAGTTGAGAGCATGGTTTTGGAGACAAATTTAAAATGATGCAAAGTTAAAAGTAAGCAAACTGGACCGCTAAAGTGCCAAAACCACGAATGAAGAAAAAAAAAAAAATCTGTAGGGAGGGTGCTCAACGGGGGTGCTGGGGGTACCAGACTCCGAAATCTAATTCATGCTAAAAGAATACCTTCTGAGTGCAAAAAATATGAAAAGATAAAACAAGAAATTTAATAAACACATGCCCATTGCCCACTTTTGAAAGAAAGAAAATATTATTATACAGTGAACTCTCACTTATGCGCCGGCCCAAGGGACCAACAGAAAAAGGCGCATAACTGAGAGAGACGCATAAGCGAACAAGCCTATTGAAAGGTCTAAAATGCAACATAGGTTCTAATGAGAGCATGAATAAAAATGTTACTATAGAAAATGAACATATTACTACGGTTTGGCAATTACTGTAGCGTAACTACAATGATAAATAGGAAACAAAAATTGTAATGAACCTAATCACAAATTGTTCCCTTTAAAACGATTCATAATAGATAATTGTCCCTCTTCGAATTCTAGTTCATACGGAAAAAGGCCTTCCGTGAGCAATAAAGGCGAAAGATTAAAGAGGAAAGTGAAGAAACGTGCTTATTTTTTAAAGAAAATAAATTAACTTTTTGACATTTTACGAAAAATTCGGCGCATAAGTGAAATATTTATCTTTAGAGCGACGCATAAACGAAAGATATTATCATTATTATGCTATGGAATGTGCTCGGACCATTGAAAATCGTCGTATAAGTGAAAAAGGCGCATAAATGAGGTGGTGTATAAATGAGAGTTCACTGTACATGGTAAGAAAATATTCGGCGTATAAGTGAAATATTAAACTTTAGAGCGACGCATAAACGAATGAAATTATCATTTTTTTACTATGGAATGAGCCGAGACCCTTGAAAATCGTCGTATAAGTGAAAAAGACGCATAAGTGAGGCTGTGAATTAAAAAAAAAAGAGAGAGTTCACTGTATATCTATGAATCCAATTGTTTTTTCTGCGTGTTTTGGGTAGAGGGGAAACCAAAAGGAAGATATAATAAAAACGGCACACCCCTTCTTCGTCTGTGGTGACGGTCATGAAGTCTCCCGGCTCGCTGCTCCCCAGCGCATTCTGGGCCTGAATTCGGATTTTGTAGGAATGAGAAGGCAGGAGGCTTCTTATCACAGCTGAGGTCTCCGATCCAGAGACGGAGAGTTCCTCCAACATACCTTCTGAGAAAGATAAATTATCTGTACAGTAAGACGTGTACGCAACTGTTATAGTGAATGAAATATGGATTAAAAATCAAAACAAAGCATTACTTTAAAAAAAAAACATTTATGTAAAGCTCGTAATTGCGAAAAAAAATAAAAAATGAGACGCAAAAAGATTTAAACACAAAACTTCTTAATAGTTTGAATTTTTAAAACGCTTTTTAAATGCGAGCTCAACACGTTCTAATTTAACTGCGAAGATGTGAACACATTTCATCGAAAGCAGAAGAAACCGCTTTTTCAATAGGTAGCTAAATTTTCCTACGCAAGCGTGTTTTTACTATCAAATTTGCAAGAAAGGATTTATTGCGTTCCAACTAATATTTCTCATAATTACTTTCCTTTAAGACGAGACGGCTCTAGATGAGTTCTTTGAAGAATACTGATTTTTTTTTATAGGTGACTTGACCCATAACTCCCGCCACTCTTGAAAAGGTAGCAAACTTTCATGCGTCAGCTCATTTAAAGGATGGTTTAAAAAGACACAAACGTCGCAGATGCGGTATGGTACAAAAAATAAGCAATTTTGATTACTCAAAAAAAAAAAAAAAGACACAGGGAATTTTTTACTTGTTTGTGGAGTAAGTAAATAGATATTTTAATCCCCTTCATTAGTCCATTTTATTTTCCATTTATAATCCCTTTACTCTTAAAGCAGATGTTTAGAATTGAAGGGGCAAGTGGATAAAGGTGATATTCGACAATTTTTTAAATATCTAGAAAACGCTTTAAAAAAATAACTTATTACCTTATCACCTTCATCCATGGTAAAAAGTATGTTTTTCAAAAATTGTCACATATCACCTTTATTCACTTGCCCCTTCAATTTGATTTTCGAAACAAAGTATTTTCAGTTATAAAATTCGCCATTATTGGGCGAGTCGGCTCTTACCGTTGCTGTCGTTCCCGTATTGTATGGTGTAACGAGTCAACGGACTGTTGCCGCTGAAACTTGGAGACCAAGACAGTGTGACGGAGCGACTGCTTTTCTCCTTCACGTTCAATTCCACAGGGGCTGATGGTGGCTCTGAAAAAAGGAGGAACAGGTTGCGGTTTAGCACTTTTTGTGCTCGACATTTCAAACAATGACATTGAATCTTTTCGGAAACAATACCAACTTTAAAAAATACTGAAAATAAAAATGCTTTCACTGCAAAAGAACATGCAATAATTGGAGTGGGAGGGGGGGGGAGTTCATTGGAACTATTCTGTACCTTTTTCTCCCTGCACATCACAATTCCAGAGACCATACCACCATTTTCAAATGGCATAAATAGAGCAGCACAGACCAAGCGTCGCCCTAATTTGTTTTAACTATTTTACGGAACTATGTTTTTAATTTATCTATAATACTAACAAGCTTGATTTTCAGTGTATCGTGAAAATGACTTCGTTCAGATGTCCAACTTCACGAGTGGTGTACAGCTGTGAAATTGTGAAGCGTTGTAGGGCGAGTCATTTCTGGGACCACGTCTTTTGTAATACTAT
Organism: Uloborus plumipes; assembly: GCA_038373865.1. Taxonomy (NCBI): domain Eukaryota; kingdom Metazoa; phylum Arthropoda; class Arachnida; order Araneae; family Uloboridae; genus Uloborus; species Uloborus plumipes. The sequence goes on from JAXGGA010010998.1 coordinate 28,410, forward strand.
AGAAGCGACTCTGCCTGTGGACAAATCAATGTACAGCCCGAGAAAAAGACGGATTGCGCATTGTTTCTACCTTTCAGTTCCTGGTAGTATTTCTAGAACCTCTGAATTGTGTCCTTCAAGGCCTCAACAGCTGTATCTCTTTTCGAAAGAATTTAATCTTCAGCTACCCTGGACCCACAAAACTACTGAGCAGCAGCACTGAGTAGTAAGCATGTTTGAAATACATCTTCCGCACAAACGCAAGCTGTTCACCTGTTGCTACTGAAATGTATAAGCTCAAGAACACACAATTCAAAGATCTTCCGCTGTTACACTGTAAAAGAAAGAAAAAAAAAAACAGTCTTTTTTCCTGACGACTGAGAGATGGCGGATGACTGGTCGCGGAAAAAGAAAACACTTCATCTTGTAGTAGGTAGGATCAGCTGAAACGCACAAGCAGTTATTAAGTTTGAATTCTCGCTGATCATACATACACTTTGCAAAAAGAGTCCGTTTGTTTCCCCTCTTTCAAATTACACGCCATCTCTCTGTGGTCAAGTTTTGATAGAAAACTAGGATCCCATAAACTTTTCTTGCTACTATAAAGCTTTTTCTTTTGTAATATTGATAGCGCAACTCAATACGAAGCTGCATTGTTACTCGAAACCTGTATGGAAAGTCCATTTTTCTTGAGATTTTCCAGTAGTATTACATATTTTTTGAAGAGTGCCTAATTGCCAGCAAAAATGGATAATTCATTATATGCATCTTGTATTTCACACAGGACACAAAATGAACGTCAATGACATTTGTTTTGAGTTATGAATAAATCGTTCTTTGATAATGACTATGAGTTCTCGTCTTTTACAGGTAATGCCAATTTGGTTCTTGTCGCAGAGAGGAAACCTTCCTTTTTGGGGTGTACCTATATAAAAATGGGTTTGACTGCCTTTGGTGGGTTATGAATAGGTCACTCACAAAAGCTTTGCAGACCTTAACTGAGTGTCGGCTGGTGTGATCAAATATTTTTTCTCTTTTTTCTTTGAAAAATTAAACAACATAATCGAAAGAAAAAAAGGAATTACATTACATTGACAATTAATCTAAATCAATCTCTATAATCAGGTTTTTATGACTAGTTATGAAATACTCACCTTGAACGACGAGCTGTATATTGGTATCATCTGAACCGAAGGGGTTAGAAGCGAGACAGGTGTATAAGGCGGAGTCTGTGCGCCCCGCCCCTTTAATGGATAAAATGGACGAAGAGTGAGACTCGGACTCGCGTTCTACGCTCGACAATCTGGAAAAAAAAAAAAAAAAAACATAAATTCACGCATTCAATAGGATTCCGTCTATCCGAGCTCCTTTTTTTCAAACTAAAACAACGAATCAATATTATGAACTAAAGAAAAAGTTTCAACTGTTATTTGCATGCATGAAATGTTAAAGAATATTTTACATAGAAAGGCAGTTGTCACTGACAATATTGAAAGTGTATGTAATGATTATCTTCGTAGAGAAAAACGGCTCTAATTAGATAATCGTACATTATCTTTTACTTCATGCTTTTAAATTTTCTGACAACCGCAAACGCCAAAATCCAGGAACTCGGCACACGCTGGACACCTGATTGGCCTAGCTTTTTGCTTCCTTTGCTATTTAAACTCTCCCGGCACTTTGTTTCTTTCCACTTTCTTGCTTTGTTGCGGCTGCGACAATTTTTAACTTCATCTATTTGTGTTTTTAAAACACGTTTCGCCTTTTCTCATTTTTCTGCAGATGAATTTGGTTTTCGACCGCCATTTTGGCGATTAATTTGAAAATATCCATTTTTCAAATACTGTGTTAGTACGGTACTACCGCTTGATTGCGAACAGCATAAATAATTTGCAATATCACATTGATTTTTACCGTGCCGGTACAAATTCACTATACACAGTTTAATCGATTCAGGAATATCCCTCACACAACCCATTTCAAGATCAACAAAAAGTTCTGTCAAAAACTAAACGAGCCTACTTCCCCGTACATCGACATCGGCAATCTAGCATCTAATCAATATTCTCTTGAATATCTGAAACTGAAAATTATGTCAAACATACCTTTATAACACTTAAAGCTGATTTCTAAAAGCAAAATATACCCCTCTCATCAGATGATCAGGACACGTAAAAAGTAAATAAACGAGTAAATAAAGTTTTGTCGCACCTTTTAAAGAATGTAACTGCTATAGTTCTTCCGTAGAAAAATTTCACAATCGTTTTCAAATGAAAAAATAAAATAAAATAAAATAAAAGTACAAAGAACATCAAAACACATTTTATCGAAGAAAGAAAAAAAACCTCGTTCGTTAATAAAATATCTCGAATTTTATTTTTAATCCGTTGCCAGTTGTTAAATATAAGTAAAGAATAAAATGCTCTCGTGAATGAACAATTTTTGTAATCAAAAAAAAAATATCGTCTGCCAAAAAAAAAAAAAATAAATAAATAAATAATAATAATAATAATAAATTAAACAAAAAAATGAATAAATAAACAAAAAATCGTCTGCCCAGTCAGTCATTTTTTTCTGAGCCTGCATTTCCGCCATGTTTGCGGAGTCGGAGTCGGAATCAGAGTCCTCACAGAAGATTTTTCAGAAAAGTACTTTACATACATTTTTTATCAAATCCGTTTTCTTACAAAGTTAGTTTGAAGGAAATCCGCCTTCAAGTTCAGAATCAACATTCAATTTAAATTTCCCAGTAGGCGCTCATGTTAAAAATTTTTCTGAACGGTTCATCATTGAACGAAAAATGGTTCAAATTGAAAAGTGAAATATGGGAACGAGTCTCTCCGAGATCTTTCGAACAAAAAAAGTTTATTCAATTCAGACGGTTCACTTAAAAGTTATTAGGTGGAGAAAGGTTGCTTGAACGGTTCAATGTTGAACGAAAAAATGTTCACATTGAAAATTTAAATACGGTAATGAAGTATCCTTGCCGATATCTTTCGAACAAAAAAAAGTTTGTTTAAATCGGACTGTTCACTCAAAAGTTATTAGGGGTGAGAGCTTGTTTGAACGGTTCAATGTTGAATGAAAAATTGTTCAAATCAAAAATGTAGATACGGGAATGAAGTATCCTTGAAAAGATCTTTCGAACAAAAAAAAGTTTGTTCAAATCGGACTGTTCATTCAAAAGTTAGTATCGCGGGACTGGTTATTTGAACGGCTCAAAGTTGAACCAAAAATTGTTCAAATCAAAAAATCAAATATGGGAATGAGCTGTACTCGCCGAGATCTTTCCAACAAAAAAAAGTTTGTCCAAATCGGAATGTTCATTCAAAAGTTATTAGGGGGGGGGGGACAGACCGACCGACAGACCGACACACAAATTCCCTATCTCAATACCCTACTTTCAAATTTTTAATTTTTCGATATTCATTTTACCTCTTTATTTTTTTAACTTGGCGATATTTTTGGACTTGGCGATATTTTTTGGACTTGGCGATATTTTTTAGATGCATTAAGTTACTTTTAATACTTTTTTCGTCTTTCTTTTATTTTTAACGGGAAAGTAGGCTAAAAATCAAACAAACTGCAAAGAAATCTCTACTTTTAAATAAAATCGTCTGTATTTTATCAATGATGCCACGTGTCATAAAGTAGTGATGAAGTAATAAGAATTAATGTGAAATATTCTAATATTTTGAACCACTTGAAAAAATATTCTATTCTAATATTTTAACATTTCCAAAATATTTTTTTTCCTATTCATCTCTTCAAATATGATATTAATTTCAAGGTAATAAATAAGTTTAATCAACAATAAGTCTTAAATAAAATCGTCGTTTGCATATTTACATTTAAAGACATTGCATTACCAAACGATATTTTCAATTTGTAAAAAAAAATGTCATTATTCTAATATTTTGAATATGAGGTGTAGATTGTACCAAATATTTCACAATTCCAAAGCAGCTTTTAAATACAAAACGCGATTGTAGGTAGACAAAAAAAAAAAAAAAAAAAAAAAAAAAGGCGCTGTCATTCGAAAACGTGATGTAATCGGTATCGTTAAAAGAATAACGATTGAACTAACATTCAAATGATTGATGTGTGCATCTACAATAAATCTAGTTTATTCTTATATTAGAACGATTTTTTGAATGAAAGCATCAAAGGAAAATTACACTACTTTTTGTTTTTTTCAATATAAAGAATAATATATCTCATATTTTTTTAGTGAAATTAGAATTCAAAAAATAGTGACTGAAGGGAGTCAATTCAAAAGAATAAAATGCATCTCTTTTATTACAGAATTTTTCGGAGAAATAGAAAGTTTTTTATTACTTACGTAAATTTAAATTTAGAGCAAGTTTAACTACCTCTAATTTTTTAGGGAACGCAGTCAAAGAGTGATAAATTCGAATTACAATGGGTGCGACATGTAGCGAATGATTACTGTATCACTTCATAATGATTGAACTAAAGTGACTATGACCCCATCGTTGGCAGTTACTGTAGTAGGGGTGCCTCGTTTCTTTATTAAGTCGATTGCCAAAAGTGACAGCTGATATTTTACCGAATCAGTTTTTAACAATGACAGCTGATATTTTACCGAATCCAAGTTCAACCTTAACAATTGATATTTTAACGAATTTTTAGCGTCCACACTGACTACTGATATTTTACTGAATCAGTTGTTAAAACTGACAACCGTTACTTTACAGAATCAGTTGTCAACACCGACAGCTGGTATTTTACAGAATCAGTTGTCAACACCGACAGCTGATATTTTACAGAATCAGTTGCTAACACTGACAGCTGATATTTTACAGAATCAGTTGTCAACACTGACAGCTGATATTTTACAGAATCAACTGTCAACATTGACAACTGATATTTTACTGAATCTTTTGCATCAGTCATCAACACTGACAACTGATATTTTACGGAATCTTTAGCATCAGTTGTCAACACTGACAACTTATATTTTACCAAATCAGTTGTCAGTGTTCCCAACTGATTTGACAAAACAAAAAGTAGAAAACTTATACTACAACCTTCCCAGCAGAGCACACCAAGGTGCCTTCTATAGATTTTTCGAAGTTAATTGATAAAAAAAAAGAGGTGATTTAAAATTACCTTAAATTACGGTAAAGCAGAATTTGTAGTCTCAAGCCCAGCTACAGCTATTAAACCATATAAAAACATATGCACATAATAAATGCAGGAGTACTACATGCACTCTTGAAATAGCAAATCGCAGAAAAGGTTTTTCGCAAAATAACATGAATATTGCATTAAGCAACAGTAAACTTTATAAAGAAAGAAGACATCGACGCAGGGCTGACTGTATCGAACAAGTATTAGCCATCGAAATTCTTATTAGAAATTTCGTTCTCTTCATGAATAAAATAACTTCTACTGCTTCTTCGGCAGAAAAAGAACCCTCGACGAAGAGTAGAGGACGTTCGTAAAAAATATTCCTTTTGCTTCCTCTGCCACTAGAAATTTTATTAAATTTTAAAGTAACGTCGAAAGCGGGAGTTTTGAATAGATTTTTTTTTGGTCCTCTTTGAGTTAATTTAAGAACAGGCGAGAATTCGTGACTGAATTTGGAATGAGGGTTTTTTTGAAACATATTTTGTAGATGTTACCGGGAGAAATTATTCTGTAACTTAACTGTTTTTTTACCATGTTCACTCACATTAAAGCTTTTTTTTTTGAGTAATTGAGTAATGTATGGACAGTAAATTTCATTTTTGCCTTATGTCAAGCGGTTGTTATGTTCTGAGTGTTCGCTGTTATTTCTAGGTTGTTACTAGAGATGGAACGAAGCTTCGGCCGGGCCGAAGCTTCGGCCAATTTGCCCAATTTGCCGAAGCTTCGGTCTGGCCGAAGCATGAGTTGTGATTCGGCCGCTTCGGCCTCAAATTTATGCAGCGAATGAAAGACAAGTAAAAAAGAATACATGATAGGGTAAGTGCTCCAGTAGTCGGCCACAATGACATAAAACTCCTCATAAATAGTAGTACATTTTTAATTCAAAATCAGATATGACGCATTCACACATTCATGTACTTATCCTCAATCATCAATCAGTGGCAGTTAAGTTTCGGGTACTTTTTCTTGAATTAGTAATTAGTCATTTCATTTTGAATGGTGTGCCCGTCATCCAAGATTGAGATTCTGCTTATTTTCCAGGTAAGATGATTCTGTGGCCGACTACTGGAGCATTTACTAGTGTTGACAACAGCTTGGATTTTAACATATTTTTTTTTAATTTCTGAAACAAGTAGATGATTCACTATCAGAAAGGTTCATCCTTGTAAAGTTTTACTTGTTTTTGTTACTGTATTGATAGCTGAAAGTTCTAGGTTAGCCAAGATCAACAAAAGATCTCTTAAATAGCCGACTACTGGTGCTTTTACCCTACTATTTTTTCGAATTCACCAAAAACTGAAGCATTTTGCATTAAGAATATTAAGATAAATATATAACACAGCGTAAATAGTAGTAGATTGGGTAGTTCTATGGTATTATAATACATGATCATATCAGTTTTTTTTATTATAAAACATCAACTGAATTGCAGACTGAGCTTTTCATGTTCCAAGTAGAGCTTCCTACTACTAATTTGCAAAACGAAAATAGTAATGTCGTCTTTTCTTGCACTAGCAGTACAAAGCAAAACAAAACAAGAAAACTTTTAATTAGTGAAATTAATTTAAGAATGACTCAGTAAGCTGAAAATGTTGTGTAACGCTAAGAGTATTAAAACATATGGAGAAAAGTATAAAACTCTACGCATTTATTATGCATTTAATCCCAAAACTTCAATATGTGCGCCAGCCGAAGCTTCGGCCATTAGTTGGCCGAAGCTTCGGTATTCGGCGCTTCGGCCAAATGCCGCTTCGTTCCATCTCTAGTTGTTACTTCAGCAATATATCCTTTAAAAAAATTAAACAGGAGAATTTAGACGAAAATAAATTTAAAAATTCAGATATTCTCAAAATATAGTGGAACTTCGGTATATCGACACTCTAAGGAATCACCAAAATATGTCGAGTCAAACGGATGTCAACATACCGAGGCTCTATAGTTTCAATTATTGTATACCAGAAAGAACTTATCTTGACACTATACGTCACTAGCCAATAAGAGCTCAGAAGCAGTTAAGGATCTCCTCTAATTCGCCAAGTAGGCTGTGACGTTTTATCTAGCTCGTTTTTCATTGGCTGACGCCAGTGTCAAGAAACCTTGCAGCGTAGTATAGTGTTATCTGTATCAGTTTTTTTATTAGTGTTTACCCATCCACGTTATAAATTTGAGTAAACGATTTTTGCTTTCCTTGTATTTTTGTTTGAAAAGAACATAATATAAGTCGGCCAATTTTCAATGCGTATGTAACAGAAGCATTTATCCAAAATTTTTGAAAAGAGATAACATCTGTTTTTCAATCAAGTCTCTTTAAGAGACAAGCCTTGCTCACACATTAGTTTGAAAAACAAGCGTCGTGTTGACTTGTTTCTCCTAGTTACTACCCTGGGTACATTCCTCCAATGTCGTCCTAGTCCTGGGACTTCATCAACAGCACAGAGTGTGGTGGCTGACTCCTTTGGGTGCACGTGGGATTTGTTTCAAAAAGCACTTACTAGAAAACAATGAATTCACTGACCCATTAACCACAAAATTCTCAGTAATAGTGTATGTGAAAGAATATCAGTAGCAAAAAGGGGACTTGGACAGCATGTAGCTGTTGACTTATATAGGTTCCTGTAAATGTGTGTCAAGTTTGAGAGGTTTGCACCCATTGAGTTTAGCATTGGACCAACCATTGGAAAAACAAATGTCAACTGACTGAGATTGTCGAGTTATTGGAGTTTCAGTGTATTTTTTAAAAAAGAAAAGCAAACTCATACAGGAGAAAAATAAATCACATATGTGTCAACGGGTTACGATGAGGCATAAAATAGATTAAATTATTTGTCGAAAAGAGTGCGGATGTGGTAACTAGCTTGGTGTTAGACTAGTGTCGATAACTAGATCATATTGTCTTCCATCGTAACGCCAAGCAATTTTAGCACACATGGTTTTTTGGTAAAATTGCAATTTCGGTAACGATATCATGATAGCTTAGCAAAGCTTACAGTTGGAGCATATTGCTTGAAAAATTAAACCAACTAGGCTGGCCTAGTAGCAGATTTTTTTAAAGCAGTATGCAATGCAGATTAAAAACCAAAAAAAATAGTCTGCAAGATAGACATCAGATTTCAATCGCAAACTCTAAATTGGCTCCGAGATATTCTTAAAAATAAAATGCTAAATACAAGCTAGACAAGATGCTAAACAGATACTACCTGTGGATTACGTCCTAGAAAATACGACACTTAATTTTTATTGCTGATAGTTAAGCTTTTTTGTTCTTTGAGAATTTCAGGGGTTTTTTCTCTACAAACTAAGATGCAGTCACAAGGTTTTCTCAAGAATAAGGCAAGAATTCAAGTGAAACATGGACGATCGCAACTCACCAATGTAATCGCAAATTCCCAAATTTGGATTCGTTGCAATCGCTACGAGATGCGATTCTAATGTAATTCGACTTCCAGTAGCGATTGCAATTTGCGATCGCCTCGAAGCGATTGCAATGGTGTTTCACTTGAATTCCTGCCTAAGTCACGTATGTCAACACAGCTTCGCGCTGTTTTTGATATCAGGCAGGTTGATTGCATTTGGTGTACTTTAGCTATTTTTGTCAAACTGTTTATGCTGTGACATGAACTAGGTTAAAGTTAGAAATAGGCAAGGGTGGTACAGTGTTAACATTTTTAACTCAATCAAAAGGCTAAAAAAAGAAAAAAAAAATGCTGAAAACAATAAGCTGATGTCTTCTTGCATTATTTATTTCCAGTAAAGCATTAGGAAAATGGGAAAAATTGTCCATGTTTATTTCGACTGTTTAGCTGTTCTTTAATTTTTTTTATCGCAAAAAAACGAAATGAAGACAAATGTGTACGGATCTAAATTTTTCAAGTTAAAAGACTGATTATGGGTAATTTTTTGTTACAGATGTAACTACAACTTTGAGATATTTTTACGCTGCCTTTTGATTATCATAACAACTCAATCCTAATGCATATCCGAAAAATTTTAAGAGCAATGAAACATTTTCTAAAACAAAAATTTTCTTCGTTACGAAAAAAATTACTGACATGCTAAATGGCTTCCATGTTGTCTGAAACAGATTCCTATTTCAGAAACAGCAGATAAAAAAAACGAACATACATTTCAAAAATCAAAACCGCGAATGAAGGACGAAGTAAAGTGAAGTAAAAAGTGAAGCCATGAATATTTCATTATGCAAAGGTGGAAAGAAGAAAGAAAACACGGCACTCAAGCATTAGTCATCGTTAGAAAAATTTACTTCACTCACGAGTTAAGTAACTTTTAGAAAAATGGAGACTGGAAAAGTAAAGCTAACACGTTTTAAAATTTTTCTTAATTTTCGCTGTCGCAAATTGTTTCAAAGACGCTTCTGAGATGATTTTTCTGAAGCCATTTTCGGCGTTTGACGTATTGAAAGAAGCTTTGGTTTCAAATTTTTTTTTCATATGGGAGCTGATTTTTTTTGAAGGAGAAGATACGAGTGGAAAAGTTCATGTAGAATTTAAAACTATTTGCTAAGTAGTTTTGTGTTGCATAAAGCATTTGGCAATTTAAATTTTTTTTCCAAATTGTGTGAAAGTGAAGGAAAGTAAGATTTTGTAATTATCTGTAGTAGTTTCTCTCTAATATTTTTTAAATTATTATTTCTGGTTGAGCCGTTTTGGTAGACTGTCAATTCCATTAAAAACAAGAAGTTCTGTCAAGAACTAAACGAGCCTACTTTCCCGTATATCGAAAGTACAAAGAACTTCAAAACACATTTTATCAAAGAAAGAAAAAAAAAACTCGTTCGTTAATAAAATGTCTTGAATTTCATTTTTAATCCGTTGCCAGTTGTTAAATATAAATAAAGAATAAAATGCTCTCGTGAATGAAAAATTTTTGTTAACAAAAAAAAAATCGTCTGCCAAAAAAAAAACAAAAAAATCATAATAATAATAAATTAAACAAAACAAATAAATAAATAAACAAAAAATCGTCTGCCCAGTCAGTCATTTTTTTCTGAGCCTGCATTTCCGCCATGTCTGCGGAGTCGGAGTCGGAATCAGAGTCCTCACAGAAGATTATTCAGAAAAGTACTTTACAATACATTATTTATCAAAACCATTTTCTTACAAAGTTAGTTTGAAGGAAATCCGCCTTTAAGTTCAGAATCAACATTCAATTTAAATTTCTCCGTAGGCGCTCATGTTAAAATTTTTTCTGAACGGTTCATCATTGAACGAAAAATTGTTCAAATTGAAAAGTGAAATATGGGAAGAAGCCTCTCCGAGATCTTTCGAACAAAAAAAAGTTTATTCAATTGCGACGGTTCACTTAAAAGTTATTAGGTGGGGAAAGGTTGTTTGAACGGTTCAATGTTGAACGAAAAAAATGTTCAAATTGAAAATTTAAATACGGTAATGAAGCATCCTTGCCGAGATCTTTCAAACAAAAAAAAAGTTTGTTTAAATCGGACTGTTCACTCAAAAGTTATTAGGTGTGAGAGCTTTTTTGAACGGTTCAATGTTGAACGAAAAAATTGTTCAAATCTAAAATGTAGGTACGGGAATGAAGTATCCCTGAAAAGATCTTTCGAACAAAAAAAAGTTTGTTCAAATCGGACTGTTCATTCAAAAGTTAGTATCGCGGGACCGGTTATTTGAACGGCTCAAAGTTGAACCAAAAATTGTTCAAATCAAAAAATCAAATATGGGAATGAGCTGTACTCGCCGAGATCTTTCCAACAAAAAAAAGTTTGTCCAAATCGGAATGTTCATTCAAAAGTTATTAGGGGGGGACAGACAGACTGACAGACCGACCGACAGACCGACCGACAGACCGACCGACAGACACACAAATTCCCCATCTCAATACCCTACTTTCAAATTTTTAATTTTTCGATATTTATTTAATTTTTTTGTTTCTTTTTGCCTTTTTTTTACTTGGCGATTTTTTTTTTACTTGGCGATATTTTTTGGACTTGGCGACATTTTTTGGACTTGGCGACATTTTTTAGATGCATTAAGCCAATTTTAATGTTTTTTTCGTTTCTTTTATTTTTAACGGAAAGTAGGCTAAAAAAAGAAATATTTGAGTGAACAAGTGAGGTGGGTGCAAAATAAAAAACTAGTGTTACTGTCTGATATTTTTTCCAGTGACCATGGACGTATTTGCTCATGCCTCAGGTCACTACTGATTTGGTCAAAATAGGGGTGATGGTGATGAGAGAGATCAGGAATGGGAGAATATTTTGCTTTGTTTTGTTTTATTCTTCGTTGGGTTCGCTTATTCGACGTGTTGGTTCGTCTTGATGTTTTTTTTTTTCTTTTTTAGTTTATTCCCCTTCCTTATCAGTTCTAGAAAAATAAAATAATATCGGACTGATCAGAAATGCTGCCATGGTGCATTTTCTTAATCAAGCTGTCACCTCTTTTTGAAATAGAACCGTTCAACGGTGCTAGGGGTGCCTTTCGAAGTTAGACACGTAATCCTTTGGAAGAACAAGGGAGAGATCGTAAAAAAAATCTGGTATGGACCCCACACTACTTCCTTTTACGTGTAAATTTCTTAGTAGTTGCCTTAAGTGTTAAAAAAAGTGCTTGGAGTGAGCAAGGTAACAATTCAAATATTTACTCCCCTAATCTGCCACGAAACAATGCAAAAAATATTTTACAACGGTAATTTTCTAAATATTGCTGATTTGAATACCATTCAGTGAATTTTTCGCAAAATATCGCCATAAGCTCCAAGTTGAACCCAACTTCAAAAAAAAAAAAAAAAAATTTTTTTCGCCGAATTTCTCGTTGGCGTCAAACACTTGGCGACCAAAAGCTTGGCGACAGATCGCGAAGTGGTTGCGCCAATTCATATCACTTGAGTCTGCATTGAAATTAACACTGATTTACCCCAAAAAAGGGGTAAAACACCCCCTTGGGATTATTCAAATGCAACCACCAGGGGAGGTGCACAACTAGACCATCCTCAGAGCCTATATACCAAACTAGAAGCTTCTACGGCATATAGTTTTTGAGTTATGCGACACACATAAATGCGCACATACAACGCACATACGTATATACAGACGTCATGAGAAAACTCGTCGTAATTAACTCGGGGGTGGTTGAAAAGGATTTTTTGGCTGTTTATATGTTGGCAGGTACATATGCACGTGCTGACAGGTCGAAAAAACGACTCAATATTCATTCGGGGGTGAGCAAAATCAAAATTTAGATCCAAATTTGAGTGATTTTTTTTTCGCAATTACAATACTCTTTTACTACACAAAAGGAAGTAAAAAGAGAAAAAGGAAAAAAAGCGTTCTCATGTGCTTAAAAATATATTGAAAGGCAAAATTAGGACTGTTTAAAGGGATAAAGAAAAAAAAAAATACAATAGAAAGCTGCATCCCTCACTATCCTGACTTATTCAATTTTTCAATAAATAAATGAACAAATTAATAAATGAAAGCTGCATTTTACACCATCCTGCACTATTCTTTTCTCTCAAGGAAAAAATATCAGTACCCAGGCAACGCAGGATAATTACTTATACTATTAAAAAAATAGCGATTTTCCGAACAAAACGAATTATACACATAGCGAAGCTGATGAATAAGTTCCTTAAGAAAAAAAAGCAAATTGAAAAAATAGTCAGCTGTTTTTTGAATTGCACCAAAATGTAATCCGCTACTTTGAAATACATTATTTTGAGCAACTACCACGTTTACTCAAAATGTGGGTGAAAGTTTTGTGCCCAAAAAAATCATTTCTGTGCTATTTCAATAGCATTAAGATGCAACATTGAAAGTCTAGGTAGGATCTTGAATAAGGTGTTATAAAGCTCGCAAATGCGGAGATGGCCACACTTGCGAGCTTTCCACATTATGCTTTTGGACCATTAAAATTAGATTTAGTCTTCTTCATGCTACGTGTTTTTTCTTCTTTTTTTTGGGGACGAGAAATTAAAAACTTTTCACTTTTTCAATTCAAATTGTGGGACAAAACTTGTAAAGATTGAGTTTTTAGGTGTTAATATGTTTACCATTTTAACATGTAGATTATAGTCTAATCAGAAAATAAACATTTAAGCACATTATAATTTTTCAGAAATTTATAATGCAGTTAAGAATTTCGTCGTTTGGTATATGGAATTAAAAACATTTTATTAACAAGTCTAACTAGTATTAAAAAAAGGAATTTTCACATCTTGAAATCAAATGTTTTTCTCAATGATGAATTACGATAGGTGTGTGTGTGTGTGTATGTATTTATATATGTGTCTAGGAGTGTAGGCGGTCGCTTGTGTGTTCAAGACATGATGGCACAAGATCCGATTTAGGTTACACATAAAAATGTAGATAAAAATATTTAAACACGACGATATAAGGCTGACTAAACAAAAGTGTTCCTATTATAAGGTGGTCGCGATTTCAAAATTTTAATAATGAAATCATTTTGCAGATTTTCTGCAGTTATCTTCAAGTTAAAGGAGAAACTTCGCAGAAAGCTGCAAAACTTCTGCTGATTTTTTTGCGGATTTTTTTCAAGGCACACAATTCTGCAACACACATAAATTTTTTAACAAATAATTTTCTTACGAAAATGTCAAGTTTTGAACCGAATAAGCGTCATTTGCGAGAGATTTAGATCTTCTAATTTTCAAAAAACTGCAGATAAACTGCAGGTTCTTGCCAAATTTAATGATACTCGCAGAAAAACAGCAGCTTTTCTCGATCACTGGAACTTCAAATCATGACAACCCTTTGATTGGATCCCTTTTGGTTAGATAGTCATATGCCATCGTGGTAGGAATATTTTTATCTACATTTATGTATGCGTATAACATATTACACTGCAAAAAATGAACTGTTGTTTTTATAGTATAATACTGGCAGCCGAGGTTCTAATTTAGAGCTGAAAAGTGCACAGTAATAAATTGTAAAACTATCAATTTTACAGTGTCTTACTGTAAAGTTGGCAACTTTACAGTTTATTGCCGTAAAATTTAGCTGTATCATACAGTAAAAATAACAGTATAATCCTGGTAGCAAAGGTTCCAGTTTAAAACTGTAAAATGCGCGGTAATAGACTGTAAAATTAGCAAATTTTTACAGTGCATTACTATAAAATTAGCCGTTTTTTCCGTAAAATCATTCATTTTTTGCAGTGTAGGGAGACGCGATGAGGGTAGGTCAACCTAAGTAGGATCTTAGACTATGAGCATCACTCAGGCACATAAGGAAACTTCTCCGACGAAGAGGAAGAAGAAGAAGAAAGAGTGAAGAGTGGATCTTCCGCTCCTCTTGGATCATCGTGATCAGACTCGAGATAAACTCTCGCCACAGTGATTTTGCTTAAGTTGTAGCGTAAGTTTACTATCTTTAAGGCAGGGATTCAAGTGAAACACCATTGCAATCGCTTCGAATTGCAATCGCTACTGGAAGTGAATTACATTATCATCAACTTAACTTGGCACTGACGGCACTACGGGTAGAGCCAATAAGAGCTCACAAGCAGTCAGTGATCTCCTCTTATTCGCCAAGTAGGCTGTGACGTTTTATCTAGCTCGTTTTTCATAGGCAAATGTCACGCTGACGTCACGATGTTTTTATCAAGAAACGTTCTAATGTAATTCATTTCCAGTAGCGATTGTAATTTGCGATAGTCTGTTTCACTTGAATCCCTGCCTAAGTTTTAAAAACATTTTGGCGCTCTGATCGTCTGTATAGTGATCACTTGTGGAGCCCCTTGAAAAAGTTTTACTGAACCCTAGCTGCTGTTTTTACAGTTTAATACTGGCAGCAGAGGTTCCAGTTTAAAACTGTAAAAGCACAGTAATAAACTGAAACTAGCAATTTTACAGTTTATTATTGTAAAACTAGCAATTTTACACTTTATTACTGTACAATTAGCAATTTCACTATAAAATTAGCCGTATTATACGGAAAAAAAAACAGTATAATACTGGTAGCAAAGGTTCCGGTTTAAAACTGTAAAATGCGCGGTAATAAACTGTAAAATTAGCAATTTTTCAGTTATTACATTAAAATTAGCAATTTTAGTTTACTACTTCACATACTCCAGGGTCCCCCGTATCTATCACAACTCGTGGTTTAACCGGGATAGAGCCCTGAAGAGGGCTCTGTTCTTTTTGAACCAGCAAACTCCCAGAGGTATCGTTTCACTTGAAGAACTTTGTGACCACGACATTTTTAACCTCCCCCAGCCAACATTAATCGAGACGGTGGATCTTTGATCGACTGGGATCGAACTCGGGTCCACGCCTTACCGATAGGGCTACCGCGGCCCTTAGTTTACTATTGTATAATCAGCAATTTAGTTTACTACTGAAAAATTAGCAATTTACAGTTTATTACTGTAAAATTAGCTGTATTATACTGTAAAAACGACACCTAGAGTTTTGCCGGAACCAAGACTTCTGACGTAGACCCCCACCAGCTTGTAGTTCCAAACAAACAATACACACTCAAGTGAAAAAAAAAGGCCCCTCAGCTGATATTCACAAATTAAACTATTGCATAAATGCAACTTATTCCTATTGCTCAATATCACTTTTTTTCTTTCAAATTATTTTTTTAAAATTATTTTTTAAGAACTGTTATAAAGAGATATTGGAGACACATTTTTCTTGCTCCCTTTTCCATGAATACAATTTAAAAAAGCGGTAACATCCAACCGGAATGGCGGGAGGAATCTATATATAACTACACATTTCAAAAGCAATGCATTCATGGAGCAACAAAGGTCTCCCCTTCAGACAGAGACACACACCATTAAATGATATGCATG
>JAXGGA010010999.1:0-44333 GCA_038373865.1 Uloborus plumipes
GTTATTCTTGTCCTTTTTGTAAAATTTATATTTATTTTATTTCAATTAAAATAAGCATTCAGTTAAGATTTGTGTAGAGCTTCAGTTAGTTGAGTTAAACACTTTCAATAAAAATACTTCAAAAATTTGCTTTCACAGAAAACTCACTGCTTATATGAAACTAATGTATAAGTTACAATTCTATGCCCAAATTATGCCGGCTATTATATAAGTATTTGGGTGGTCCAAAGTGATCTAAAAGGAATAAGATTTACAAATAGTTATTTCCACGTAGCTGCTCTCGTTCCAATAAGCAAAGCAAGTACCAAATCAAAATTTATATGAAAAAGAATATGTTTAGAGATAGCTACAAATAAAAAGTTTTAAACATTTCTTGCTCGTTTGTAAAAGTTCACTATTTACAGGTTACTTCGAAGCAAATGAATTAAATATTTTAATTAGCTAAAATTATTAAGAAATATCCTAAACATATTCTTCGTTTAGAACAAGAAGATTCCTCTGCTGTACCGAGAAAAATTTTAAAAGTTCAAGAAGGAGACGCTGATGTCCGAAGGTGTTGTTCAATATTAGTAAACAATAAGAAACAGTTGTATGTAACAGCCTTTCAGAAACTTATATTATGACGTTTGTACAGGTGGAAAAACTTTTTCACAGTATTTATGTACTTGATTATATCATTACTTAAATTCATTCACAAAAGTATTGGAGCTTCAGTAATAACTCCACTTCTTCTGAGCTAAGTCAGTATCCTTAAGTGTTAAATACTTGCGCAACCCCTATCTATTGACAGATTCACTAGATCTCCCTCTTTAATTCTATAATACCTTATGAAACAAGGGCAGAGGCTAGTGGAGATTACGATTTCCGAAATTTTTACTTTTGTACCACCCTATTAACTTTAATAACTATTTAAAATTAACACAATGAAGTTGACTGAAAAATAGCTTTGAGTTCTGCTTAGAAGCAAGTTACAGCTGTATTGGATAAATAAATTTGTTCCTTGCTAGAAAGCTTGATATTAACTAGCTTCTTACTATTACTAGCTTGTCTAACATCAGGTGTGAGTGAAGACTCCCTTCCATAGTCTCAAATCACACTTCAGCTTTGCGAATCATGAACTATAGCGATCAATAACACCAATACCTTTCATTTAATTACATAAATGTAATTGACGAAACTGTGTTCTTAGAAAAATGCTTTTTCAAAACTATGTTTGAGGAAATACGTATATAACTATACTTATTAAAACGTACAAAACTAAATACTCGATTCAGAAGTATGAAGCATTATCTGAAATAGATATACAATTCCCACAGTGCGTAAATAACTGAACTCTGTAAGTTATCCAATGTTACCCTACTAATAACTGATCTAAAATATAACCTATGTTAGCCTTACTTTCATCTACTGCTATTTCTTGTTTGAACCATAACGTTGATAAAAAGGATTGAGGTTACCTTGGGTTTTTTTTATGTTAAGTATAAATAGCAAGAAATGGTTTTTGTTCAGTATCTTAAATTATTCAATGTTTCTTGTCTGCGCTTATTAGTTATTAACAATATAAGCATTTGTTCTCTTCGTTATTCCCAGTTAGCAAGATACTTCAAATGACAACTGTCACTGTGTTAGCGGATCTTTTAAAATAATCTTATGAAGGTAAAATCTTACCGACTTTCCGCTTCATCTGGGCGCTTGCAATCGTGTCGCTGTTGTGAAGAGAATATTCGAAGAGAGAAATCATTTTTTATAAAATATTACATTAGAATTAACTATTTATAATTCGACTATTTGCATCTCAAACTGCAACAAAATCAATTCAGAATGTTCCATTAAAAATCAACTGTGTCTGTTCGTTCCATCCATTTTATTATTTTTTATGTCCTTCTTCACTTCACTTCAGTTCAGTACATTTCATTTCTTTCAAAACAAGAGAAGGCTAAAATTAATCTGTAGACGTTCGAAAGCTGAGTCGCAAGAGTCACTATTTTTAAGTAACAAGTTCCTCAACTCCTCCTTCCTATGATAACAGGACTTGCTTGATACTAATGTTAAATATGGTATGACTTCCTTATTTTTGAATATATTAATTTTAAGAATAACCAAAATTTTGCTCCAATGATGATGTAACAAAGCAGCTCAACATTTTCTGTTCAGATTTGGCTTCTATTGCTTTTGATTATAATTTTTTCTTGTATACATAAAATATAGCTAACCTACACTGTTAAAACTACAGGTTGCACAAGGCACCTTTGAGGGTGAAATGTTGTGCCACCAGTACTCCACCCTGAGGGGTGCTGCTTGACTACCTATGGGACCCTTGAAGGCGCCATTTGGCTCCATGTGGCACCCTATGGATGTCTTATGGCACCCTAAGGAGCCAAATAGTACCTTCAAGGGTACCACAGGGAATCAAGTGGTACCCCTCAGTGGGCGCCGCTGCTGCTACAACGTGTTCCCCCTTGATGGTGCCTTGTGCAACCTGTAGTTTTAACTGTGTAGTTTAGTCTTGTCTAAAATGTTTCGAATTTTTTGTCTACTTATATTGCAAGCTATTCTCGGCTTTAGAAGAATTCACATGTTTCAATGATATTTCTTCTTACAAAAACTAGGTATTGAACTTTAGTCTATTTTAGTATTAGCACTAGACATCTAGAAACTAGTAGCAGGAACACAATTTTTATCTGAATGATGTGAAATAGTAAAATGCCTATACAATTAACAAATTCCTCTATTATCTTGTATAATTTCCATATGATCCATCTAAAACAACGAGATTTCATAAATTCGACAATTTTTGCCCCCAAATGATTTTTTTCTGCTCCGAATTTTCCAAGAAGATTGTTCAAGGGTTCTTCTAATCTTCCTTGAGCACTCCCTACTGTCCGTTGTCTTGAACGGGACCAATTTAAAATTTTTACAATAAATTTTCATGTACAGTAATGGCAATAATTAATGGTAATATTTGACATGTTTATCAGTGTTTGTAACTACTCTTCTTCTATCGACGTTTTTGATACCGTAATGTCCTGTAAAGTTGTAACAATTTTTCTCGAAGTGTGGACCTAGTTTTAAAATTTGAGCTGCGTAATTGGTTTTATTAGTGTAATTTTAAATACAAAAATAATACAGACAAAAAATACAAGATAATTACATTTTATTTACATATTTAACACAATACGTTTTCTACATACAATATCATTTTTGATTTGTGCTAGTTTTGAAGCAAAATTAGTTTTTTTCATTCACGTTCCTTTCATTAATGTGCTTAGAAACTAGTATTAAGAAGTTATAACTCTTTGGTTCATACTTAAAAAAAAATATTAATAATGATGAAAATTGAAATGCATGTTTTGTTTTTAATTTTATTAATTCTTATTGCTTAAAGTGTTATATTTTTAAAAAGGAAATTTACTTTTTTCGAGTGGAGTCGTATTAGGATTTTTAGCACAACTACCCAGAAAAAGTTCAATGAAATGTTTAATTCATGATGCAAATCGATAGTTTCATTTTTAATAGCTCGAGCACTGTTTTATTCTGATTTTGCTTGATTTAGTTTTGTCATTTGCTATTCAAACAAATTAAAGGAGGCGCTGCAGTCGCTGGCAAATGGCTGCTAAAAGAGGTAAAACCAAGACCGCTCCGCTTACGTAGAATATGACCTACCCAATGAGACATATGCCTTGTGTGATGAAATGATTTCCCTCCTAGAATAGTTTTTGAATCGCCGTAAGATGACGTATTCAAGCTCTTAACATCAAAAAGCAAGGTTATAAAAAAAACTATTTTAAGAGCGAAAAATGTGTTGTCCTCGTTTGTCTCTAAGCAAAGGAAGGGAAATTATCTTTGTAATATTTAGTTTTTAAATTGTCTTACTGTAGTTTAAGAGGGTAGCTTATAGATTTTTTTTTAATGAATACCTGCTTATTACGTATCTGGATAAAAATTTCAATTTCTTGAAATTAGTTTCTCAAGTTAAAACATGTTTATATGTACTTAGGTTTTGAAACGAAAATATTTCTCGAAGTTATTATTATTTTCCTAAGAATAGTCATTTACATTTAAATTATGTGATAAATATTTGATCGCTTTATAATTTAACATGTTCATTAAAAATTAAAAATCGTTGAGTAGCAGGACTCATTATTTTTTTTTAATTACGTTTTCCTGGACTGCATCTTTAACTTTATTTCAAGGTCTTGTAAAACTCACTATTTGTCACTTTTATAGCGTCACTCTGGTAACCTGAAACTCGACCTTGACAATGCTGACTATTCTTTGGGGCGTTCATTGAAAAAGCGAAGCGTTAAACCTTGTTCGCATTGCGAAATTTAACCCGAGCTACCTACATCCGATGTGAGACAAACCATTTCGAAAATGGGTAATCTGTAACTCGGATGAAGGTAACCCGGGTAAAATTTCGCAATGAGAACAGGGTTTTATGCGCCCTGATTTGAGTTGGAATACACTGCAAAAAGGGAACTGTTGTTTTTACAATATAATACTGGCAGCCAAAGTTCTAATTTAAGACCGGAAAATGCACTGTAATAAACTATAAAACGAGTAATTTTACAGTTTCTTACAGCAAAGTTAGAAATTTTACAGGTAATTGCCGTAAAGTTTAGCTGTATTATACTGTAAAAACAACATTATAATACTGGTAGCAGAGGTTCCAGTTTAAAACTGTAAAATGCACGGTAATAAACTGTAAAATCAGCAACTTTGCAGTTTATTACTGTATTAGCAATTTTACAGTTTCTACTGTACAAGTAGAAATTTTACGGTTTTTTGCTGTAAAATTGACAATTTTTACAGTTTGTTACCATAAAATTAGCTGTATTTTACTGTAAAAACAACATTCATTTTTTACAGTGTAACTTCGCAAAATTGCTACAAAAGTAACTCAACTCAACTCAGAGGAACTTGCTTTTACTCCCCCCCTCCAAAAAAAAACAAGTAAGTAATGTAAAGATCGATCTTCAGCTTATCAGAGCCGCACTGTACATTTTTCTTACGTTTTGGTTCTGAGTCGGTGTTCCCTAACACTTCCACTTTAAATTTGCTCTGTTTAGTTCTTTTGTTTTTACATTTTTACTAGGTAGTGTAGACGTTACATAAATGACAAAATCTTGAAATTCCATGAGAAAATTTTGTAGAAAACACAAATTTTAAACACTTCAGCCCCGTGGAACGATTTAGTTTTGATTTTATATCCAGAAACTTTCTTCAGTCCGTGCTCTTACGATGAAGCATATGAACGCCATCAATGTCAGCTTGAAAATGGGCAGAGAAAACACAGCAGTGAGTCGGCTGGATGATGCCAAGCATGAGTTGATTGGATATGTGTAATGGGCACAATGCTCATGAATCAATGGGCTGGAGATCCTATCTAAATGTTGCTGAAGGAAATTTGCGGCATCCTGGCCGCAGTCTTTTGTTACATACATGTACTTGCAATGCACAAATTCATCAAAAGCGCTAGAAGAAAATCAGACGAATTATTATATTATATACATAATAGCTCATACACACACATATACACATTACATAGATAGGTGAAAGATAGAAGGGCAGAAATTGTACATATCGCACCCTTGCTGCAAAAGTGCCACAACTCAAAAATTGTAATTTTTGAGTTATGACCGTCATTAGGCGTAGTTTACACGTCTCTACCAATATTCAAAAGAGCCAGAAGTTGCCTTGAAAAATCAGCCGCCAGAAGGCAGTTATGGCGTTTTGTTGTTATCAAGATGCATAGGATCCCTTCCACTGAAATGCCACATCTTGAGTTGTCGTCCAGCCGTCGTAGAGTAACGTGCGTAACTAACGATCATAATTTGAGATGTATCGGTCTTCATATTGACAAATTCAAAAATACTAAAATGTGCCTAGTCAGCCCGGGAACAGTTTTTTTGCAATTCCTGGAAAACGTAGTTTTTTGAGTTGTGGCACTTTTGTAGCAAGGGTGCGATATGCACGAGTAAATGAAAGAAGAAATGTGGTAAACCGAAACCTTTTCGATTAATTGGAAAGAAAGTTTGACTGCAAATTTTGTTAAGGACACGGGAAAAAGAGTTCAGGACATCTTTTAACTTTATAAAATTAAGAACCATTACGTTTTAAATTATTATTTCACTCTAGGTTTAAAGGACGCAAAATAAGTGAAACAGGAAGAAAATGATATAGTGAGGATTATATACTAAAAGCCCCGATTTCAAAAGTGTTCTGAACTAAAGATGAAATTTTAACAACAGTTAGAAAGAGAATAACAAAAAAAGTGAACAATCAAAAGTTGATCCTGGAAGCATTTACTGCTTTACTATTGCGCAGTTAAAGGTTATATCAACTTCTGGTTTTTCAGCTACTAACTTAATGAAACAAAAAAAAACGAAAAAACTAGAAGAATTCAAAAATAACTACGATAAATTGCAGATGCAGCTATTCCAAAACTAATGAACCATTTGTGGTATTTGGGGGATAAACTAATAGCGTAGGAGTATTTTGATGATATAACATACTTAGAATAAGATAGCCAAAAAAAAAGGCTTATTGGTAAACAAGATGAGTCTGATGTTGACATAATAAAAAATTCTAAGAAAAATGAATTATCTGGTATGCATTCTTAGTAATGTAATCTCTTAAGTCAACAAAGCTACCCGTTGTGAGGTTACAAAAACGCTTTTCGTACTTGACAATGTTTCTTGATAAAATAAAGAACGTTTCTTAAAAGGAAAAAAACGTTGTATTGCCAATAAAAATTATGAATAATGCAACTAAAACAAGAGAGTCAAGTTAAAAGAAGAACCTAGTTCATCTAGTTGAAATGAAAAATAAACTTACAGATAGTGCAACGCTATTGGAAGACATGCACAAAACACATTTCGGTGTCAATAGAAAAAAACGTGCAATTAATTTGCAGTTTTCAAGTCTTATTCTGCTATTGTTCATAGTAAAACAGTATTCAATCGTTTTAAAATTTTATTTAATACTAATTTTTTAGTTATCAAAATATTTACAATAGTTTGTTCAAAAGACATATGTGGTTTAAAAATTTCATAAAGCTCTATGAATGACAAAAATATATACAGGTTTTCTCGCCAAAATTCTTTGGCGAAACCTTATACTGTTAGAATTTTCTCTTCTCCTATTACATATCTTCAGACTTGGCTTATGTAAATTATGGTATCCCTATGCATTATATATTCTAAAAACATCGAAAAATTCAAGCGAAACTTTCTCTGAAAAATCAGAGAAACGTATTAAAAATTAAGATAAATCAGAAATGAACTTACATCACTAAATAATCTGTCATTTCACGACAAATAAAAGCTTACGATAATGCTAGAATGTAAAAGAGCATGTTTGATAAAAAGAGAAAACTAAAGATTTTCTGCATTTCCTACTCACCTTACATGCTGATTTTAGTTAGTTTGTGAATTCAAGAATTTTACTTTCAAAAATATATATACATATTTTAAAAAGTAAAATTTTTGACGCAAAATAAGTGAAATAAATACAGTTTGCAACAAATAAAACATGACTCGAGAAAGAAGAAAGCTTATAGCAATGTCGCAAACCAAAACACTTCCTGTCACAAAAAATACTGTCAGCGGTGGCAAATCTAAATTTCAGATGATTTGTCTCTCTGAAGTGTTTATTTAAATTTATCCTTCGAAATATGAAACTGTTTCGAAAATTGTCGAAACGAAATTGAAATGAAAGCCGAGAAAAAAGAAACATCATATTTTTCCGAAAAATGCAAATAAGCTTGATATACCCTGACAAAGTTTCAACAAGGTATCACAAATTTTGATGCAGTTGCAAATCTTCCCTTTCAAGCGTTTTCTTTAAAAAGCGCAGTTTGTGCTTTGCAGCAGGCAATTTAAATATATATCCAAAGGTACTTCAAGCGTATTTTCGAAAGGAAATATTTCTTTCTTTTTTAGGAAAGGAAATTTTCACCATGACGTTATCAAGCGAACGTTATGAATCTAGGAATAATACAGTGCATTCCTTTTGAATGCATTTTTTAGTAGGAATTCACAGTATTTTTGTAAATCGGTAATTTAAAATTCATTTTCTTGATTTTTATTTCACTTTCATTATGTTTATTTATACTGTTATCTAGGAGTTGTAATGTAACGTATGACGCAGTTGGTATAGGAGTGGCATAAGACATCTTAACATAGCTTTGACGATTTTAAGGTTTTTTAAAAACATCTAAAAAAATTACAGCAACGTATATTTTAATTTCAAGAAATGAATTTGTATTCAAGCATTGGTACTTTATTTTATCCTTATGC
The DNA here is from genome assembly GCA_038373865.1 of Uloborus plumipes. NCBI lineage: Eukaryota > Metazoa > Arthropoda > Arachnida > Araneae > Uloboridae > Uloborus > Uloborus plumipes. The sequence continues at coordinate 8,301 of JAXGGA010010999.1, forward strand.
ATCAGTTTTTGTGATAAAATCCTCTTGATTTGCTTTAAAGTAACTGAAAATGACTTAGACCACTCTTACACTAAAATTTACAGTGGATGTACTGTGTGAAAGAAAGTTATATTCGTGCAATTACTTTTATGAGTGAATGATGCTGGTCAAACAATTGCTTAAAAACTGACTTGTGCCACTGTTATTCTCACCTGATCAGTGGTTTCAGTTTGTGGTAAATTTCTAATGTCTCTTCCAAGTACGCAATATATTCTAGCATTTTTTTATATTTTTGATTAGTCACGAATTGCTTATCTTTGATTTTTCAGACGATAGGATATAGGATGATAGGCCTAGCTCGTTGGTTTTAATATTTATTTAGTGAGACCTATTCTCGTAGTCACGGCTGCGAATCGCCTGTAATTTGCGTTCATTCATTTTTTTTCAAGGCTTAACTCAAGAAGATTTTACATTAAAAATCGGGATTTTTGAGTAAAGCTACGTTTTTTTTTCAAGAAAAAAAACTTACATGGATGAACTTAACTAACCAAATTTCATTAAATACAAAAGCTCCAAAGTAGTATTTTCTGTCATTTAAGATTGATAAATAACAAAAATACCATAATTAATGACCTCGTAGGGTGAAAGGGCTATTTTACATTTTAAAAAATAAAAATTCTGGACAATGGTAAGAATTGGATACAGATAAGCAAATAAAACTTGGTACATCAAGAAGTAGACATCATTAGACCAATTTCGTACGCACACAAACGAAAAAACCAGAAAATAAAAAAGCTGCATCAATAAAACTTTGAACTTTAATTACTGGAAATTTCTGTTTTGTCACATTACCCCTTCATCTTCCAAGCCCTTCAATTGTAAAGGTCGTAAATGTAACCTTTATGATAAGTTGTACGTGTGAAAATTGGCCATAATAGCCATATCTATATTACCGCTTCCTAACTACATTTCTAATTTACCCTTTCACTAGTTTACATTGGATAGGAGTCAATGTTAAATGCCTAGATTTTTAGGCCCACCCGCGATTTTACGTTTTCTTTCTTGGTACGTCTTTTACTGTTCATCCTGCCGAAAACGTAAACACAAGGCTCCATTGTAATCAGAAATCAACTAAAGTCCTTTCAGGCAACATCTTACGTTGATCACATTCATAATAACATATAAACAATAATAAAAATGCTTCAGAAACATTAAATTGAACTTTCGTTTAATAAAAACAAAAATCGTTAAGTTTTAAATTCATACCAGCATGACTCTCTGAGTCCTTCGTCAACATCTTTTTTCTCGTTCACGTTTTCAGAAAGGTAGATTAGATGTCTGTACTTGGGTGCGCATTTGTCCTCTGAGAGCGACACATTCCTGTAGCAAGGTGAATGTCTGAGGTACGCTGAAACAAATAGAAGGGCTCTTAGTAATCATTTAGAGTTAAAATTACAAACGGAACATGATTAAAGTTTAAGAAAGCAAAGACATCACAATAGGGTCTACTTATGGATCAATGGTTTCTTGATTCTGTCTGTTACTTCCTGAGATTAAGCAGTCACCTAAACCGTGGAAAACGTTCGATTGCTCCACATTCCTTTGAGAAATTGGTGCCAAAATTGAGAAGTTGGCGCCAAAATCTATCTTCCGATAGAGAGGATATTGGAGCCAAAATTTAATGGGTACCAATTAAAGGGCTTGGGAGATGAAGGGGTCATGAGACAAAACAGAAATTGCGAGCAATTAAAGTTTAAAGTTTTATTGTTGCAGTTATTGCAGCTTTCTTGTTTTATGATTTTGCCGTTAGTGTGCGTATGAAATTGGTCTAATGACATCTACTTTTTGATGTACCAACTTTTATTTGCTTACCTCTATCCATTGCTTACCATTGTCCAGAGTGTTCATTTTTAAAAATGTAACATAGCCCCTTTATCCTCAAAGCCCTTCAATTCACACAAAGGGTCATATATGTAACAAATATTGTTCAATTTTATGTAGTGGGTTTTTTATATGCCCACAAAACACAGAGTATGTGGCAAAATCAGCATACACACATACCGACAAATACTTTCAAAAAATATTTAGATATTGAAAAAAGGAAAATTATTTAAGGGGGGAAATTTCAATCTCAGGCACTTCCTCTCCAATATTTATGCTTCGGGAAATGTTTAAAGAAATTTATAGGAAGGTAAACAACAATCCAAACTAACATCGTACTTAACTTAAGAGAAAGTTAGAAGTAAGAGTGAAATTACTACGTCAAAAGAATCACCATTAGAATACGAAATTCATTAATTGTGAAATTTTTATTTTTGACTATAGTGCTATGTTTTGCATTATACATTTCAAGAAAAAATTGTTATTTATTAACATTAAGAAGATGTATTTTCACGTAAAGTTAAATTTGCTAGAACTGTTTCTTTTTTAAACCATGTAGAAATATCAATTATCTCAACGTCTTTATTTATGCTATCAACACAACAAGAAGACTTAAAAAATTAAGAGGACACATTTTTATCATTTTCTCAAAAAAGAATTTTAGAAGAATTACAGTAATCAGACGAAATTAGTGTTTCATTTAAAAACGTCATAACATTCTTTTCTCCGCTTCACTCTTTAATTAGCCGTTTAATCCACGCTTTTAATTGCAGCATTAAATAACATTATTTCGAGCATTTTTGTTTATAAGTAATGTCTGCGTATCTTTCAGACTTATTTTCTCAAAAAGTCTTCAAAAAAGATGTTTACTAATTATACGCTATCATTAAGAAACTTGGAATGTTTAATTAATTAAGGCCTGCATCTTTAAATAAAATATTTAGAAGTTCCAATTATTTTTTTCAGCTCAATTTGTAACATGAAAGAAATGTATTTTCTGTGAAAGAATGCGCAAAAATGTTTCCGAATTCAAGAAATGTTTTTGAATTCAAAAGCTTCTAATTGATGGGTACTTACGAATACGAGAAAAAAATATATTTAATTAGTTCAACTCTAAACTAAATAAATACTTCCTTTTTACAGGGGGAATCGTCGCAAGAATTTATTTTTTGCAAAAAGGGGAAACACAAGTTTCTTAATATTGTTAAAATGTTATAAAGTGAAGTTTCGTAAAATCCCGACGTTTATTCTATTCTTTCACCTGCCGAAAGAGACATTTAACCTGTAAAAAACGGAAATGTTTATGCATAATTTCAACATAAGATTTTTCTCTCTCGCGTTTGTGACATTTTGGCATTGCACATTTTTATTTTGTCTTGCAAAAGAAAAATACTTGCAAGTTCTCAGTGTTAAATAAGTAATATTTTCACACACAGTTTAGAACCGATATATATATAGTTTCGTTCTGTTAGCCAAAGGAGAGAGAGAGAGAGATTAGACATAAACTATAAATAAAACTTAGTATGCACATGTTTCAGAAAATAGTAATTTAGTAAGTAACTAGAACTAGTCATTTAGTGCGTAAAATGGATATTCAATGAATGAATGAATGAATGAATAAATAAATAAATGAATAAATGAATAAATAAATGAATAAATGAATAAATGAATAAATGAATAAATAAATAAATAAATAAATAAATGACTAAATAAATAAATGAATAAATAAGAAAATAAATAAATGAATAAATAAATAAAATGAAATGAGGGGGGGGGGATAAATAAAGACCCTTACAATCGTGCTGCTTTGGTCCGTAATATAGTGTGTATGTATTTTCATTCATTGAAGTAAAAACTCCTTATACATGTGAATTAAAAGTATGTAGTTTCAAATTCGAGCATAAATGAACAAATGAATAAATGAATAAATAAATAAATAAATGAATAAATAAATGAATAAACAAATAAACAAATGAATAAATAAATAAATAACTGACTAAATAAGTAAATGAATAAAGGAATAAATAAGAAAATAAATAAATGAATAAATAAATAAAATGAAATGGGGGGGGGGAATAAATAAAGACCCTTACAATCGTGCTTGCTTTGGTTAGTAATATAGTGTGTATGTATTTTCACTCATTGAAGTAAAAACTTCTTATACATTTGAATTAAGAGTATGTAGCTTCAAATTCGAGTATAAATGAATAAATGAATAAATGAATAAACAAATAAATGAATAAATAGATAAATGAATAAATGAGTAAATAAATGAATAAATAAATAAATAAATGACTAAGTAAATAAATGAATAAATGAATAAATAAATAAATAAATGACTAAATAAATAAATGAATAAATAAATAAAATGAAATGGGGGGGGGGGGTAGATAAAGACCCTTACAATTGTGCTGTTTTGGTCAGTAATATAGTGTGTATGTATTTTCACTAATTGAAGTAAAAACTCCTTATACATTTGAATTAAGAGTATATAGTTTCAAATTCGAGTTTTTTACGTTGACTTTTTCCAACAAACTGCGAGTGATAAATCTTAAAAATAGGCAAAGTGCACTTTACCTTCTTGAATTGGACCAGAAACACACAGTTCGAGCAAGAACTGTCTTGCTCCAGCCACGAGATGATTGAACACTTTTCTTTGAGTCACCGAAAAGCAATTCTTCATATGTTCATCAACACACAAGACACTCTCTTGGAGTTTGCTGAAATGACAAAGAGATCGTTAACATCATTTTGGTTAAATTTCATTTTTACAAAAATTAATTTTTGGAGGTAGAAGTTTCATTTCGACCTCTATTCACAGCAGCAACAGAAAAAAAATCTTTTTATTAGTTGCAATGAAGGAGGAAGGGTAGAGGGGGCTTCATTTTTGTATTGACGAAACTGCTGATATTGAAATTAACACTTTGTCACTATGGAAACACTTCATGCCGTCGTTTAAAAACCAGTCAAAATGTTGAAAGATTAAGCTCTAAAATGAACATTAACAGGAATTTACGGTCAGAACTAAACGAGCCTAGATTCCCGTTTACAAACTTCGTTTTTTTAACATATGCTAAATCTCTCCCCAAGTTCAACTAAGCTGCAATGATTTAAACTATACTTTTGTTACAACTAGAATAATTTTCTGCAAGAGAAATATATCTTTTATGTAAAAAATATGCAGCTTGTAAATACAAAACTCTTCCATCGTTATATACAAGGGTTGCTTTTTTTCAACGTCCAACCGCCAGGCGTGACTGGTGTGGATAGTAGGCAACTATGCATCTCCCCCTCTACACAATCTGTCACTGGAGAGTACAACACGCCATTTTCTGTTGAGTTGCTGTCATATAAACATGGTTGTCGCTATTGATTCTCATGCCAAGTGCAAATTTTGAAGTGTTTTGCGAATTACTGCAGATTATTTTTGTGAAAGTTGCGACTCTTGCAGAGAACTTTCAAAACAAAAGTAGAGGCTTACTGCCTTCTGGAATTGTTCTGATCCATGGCAATACCCGTCCTCATAGCGCTCGTGTGACACAACGCCTCTTTCAGCAATTTCAACGGAACATTTTTGAACGCACACCGTTTAGTCCCGATCAAGCGCCAAGTGACTTTCATCTGTTCCCTGAACTGAAACAGGAGCTTAGAGTTCGGAAAGGCATCGTGCGTTAAAAGGGACGTGGAACTCAAAGACACTGCCACAACTCACTTCCAATCATTGGCGGCAACATTTTGCGAGGAGTGTATTATAAACGTTGCTTACAGATATAAGAAATACTTCAACCATCAAGGTGACTATGTAGAGAAGAAACCTGCATTGTACATTACTTCTGATAGTAAAATATTTTTGCTACATTCATCCATTATTTTTTGTAGCCTAACGGACCTTGGAAAAACAACAATCTTCGCACTACGTCATTAGTAAGTTTTACAGCACCTCTAAGCTGAGAAAAAAACTATAAAGAACATTTAACACTATTTGTCACAAATTGCAAATACTTCCTTCCATCAGTAGTTAAATCCGAAGCATATACTCGAATCTTACTCATAAGCGAGAGTTTTATAACGAAATAAAGAAAAAAGGAAAAAAAAATCATCTCCGATGGTGCAAAAAGAAAGTGTCGTATCTGGTTGGTACACGATATGATTTATCAAGTGAGCTCATTCTTTGCCTGACATTTCCAATACGGTGAGCAAAAAATGGGAGGGTAGATACATAACATTTCTCCTGCTTTTGAAGAGACTGTATCAATCATTCTATGATCAAGAGAAAATAAAACTTGCGCTTTGGTAAACCTTATTGAAATTATAGATATTTATCATCAAAGTGGCGGTTTGTACTTGAAACATGCGTTGTGTGATTACTAAGTACAACAATTCTTGCTGAGTCTCCTTTTTGTTACGATTACTGTTCTGAACCAGCCCCCAATGATAATTGGATCGTTTATTTCAGAAATACTTCAAATGCCAAAGTTACGATTTTAGGAAAACATTTATAGCGTAATTCCTATTGTACTATGTAATAGAATCATGTGAAATAGTACAATAGTAATTACAATGCTTTATACTTAAAGGCGTATTGATTTCAATTGAAAATTTCGTAATAATTATCGAAAAAATTCAATATGATGGTAGAAAACATTTTTCGCAATTTTAGAATTTGGCGTTTGACTGGTTACTGAGTTAAACAGTTCAATTAATATCTCGTCATATTTCGGACTAATCACTTATTTTCCAACTGCATATTTTAATGCTTGAGATGAGCAGAGCTTTTATGTCAATGTTTAGGACCAGGTGAAGCAAAATAAAGTTTACAAAAAGCTATCAGTAACTGCCAAACTTATTGTTTTAATAGTATATTAATTTTGTTTCAAGTTATTTGCTTCCTAAACACTATTTTAAGACTACCTTTTTGTTGGGAAATCTTCGCTTAATATCAAGTGGTAACATTTCTGCTTTCATGTTTAACTCCGCCTATGCAACAAAGAAGTTAAAGTTACAGGATCACGTTTCTCATTCAAATTTCAAACTTATATCAATACTCGTAAGCTCTTATTTATAGAGCATACATATATTACTGTAGTTGGGGCAAACTTAACCTGACAGTACTGTGAAGGCTCGGTAGATCCTTATCAAAAAACAAACTTCCTCAAAGTCAAAAAAACAAACTTCCGTCTGCGTAATCTATATCAATTCATAATACAAATAAAAACATAGACTAAAACTAACTAGAAAAGTCCCATAGCAAATAAAGAAAGATTAAAACACTTTCTCCACACTACTTCCCCGGGAAGTTGTGTTTTCTTTTTCATGAGACGTGTCAGTAAAATAACCTATGGTACAATCATTCTTGAGCTTTGGCTAATAAGTTCTCTCTCACTGCAATAGAAACCGAAAGGAATTATCGATAGTGGTTAAGTGACACCATTCATCAAAACTATTCGACTTCTGTCGAGGCTTTGGCGAAATGGGGAATTATGTAGCAGATGGCGAAAAATCTCGAAGGACATATAACAGATTCCTTCAATTTACGGGGAGAGATGCTCATAAATTACGTCTCGATGGAGATGAAAGAAAGTAACTGGTGTATACTAAAAGCACTGGCGACGTGAGGTTAACGTGTTAAATTTTGGATTTGTTTTTTTGTAAGAAATAAGACCAGGAATTTAGTTATCATCATAGTATTTTTTTGTATTCATTGACATAGACTTTTGCAAGCCTGGGTGGACCCATAGAGGCTAATGCAGACTACTTTTGGAAACTGCTGCAAGTTATAGTGCCTGTCATGACTCCTTTATTTATTCATCCGCATTAATTTCCTGGAATAAATATTAAAAAAGCCTTTATTTTACAAATTTATCTTCTAACGCTAAAACTTACACTCAAAATGTTAAGTTAGGTTCCACGTCTAATGTTCATTTCTAAAATTATTATACTTAGTAGTAAATACATTATGCAGATGTGAAATATTTTTTATTGTTCCACTTTAAACTTTAGTCACCAAATTCGTCAGTAAATGAAACTGTGAGAGCGTCGTTTAATGATCGAATGCTTGAGAAGCATCCCTCTGATAGCTTTAACTAAATAAAATAGTGCTGATTTACCATCTTTGATTGTTCAGTGATAAGGAAAGAGAAGAAATTAAGAAGACAATACGACGTAAGCTCGAACTTCACGTTATCTCCTTCATGGGATTCGGAATGACGCTATGTGGCATATGATCCCTCTTTTCTTGATTTAAAAATTCCCAGAATGATTACTCATATTGAACTTCATTGTTAATTTGCAGATAACATTAAGGAGAATTATAGACAAAATCAAACTCTTCTCTCCACTAAGTAATGGCGTTTTAATGTTCAAGCGATTAACATGGCATCATTCAATTAGCAAAATATCAATAAATAAGAGAAATGGCGAAATTGTAATAAACAATGCATCTTCGAAGGAAACACATATAATTAAATCAACAAAAGTGCTTAGCCATAAAAGTTCTTCATTTATCACGTGCGATATCTGTTTGCATAAGCAGTGAGCTGGATATTTCATTAATTAGGAAAATACAAGGATTTAACATCTGCGAGGTATAAGCCCACAGTAAAGCATTTCCTTAGCACTTCATCAATTAATTATTCTTATTTTACCAGCGCTAATGATCTCAAGGAAACTTTGTTAATATTTATTGACGCATTATTTGTGCTTTTTGTTTGCAAATTGTTTTACGCTAGAGGCGGACGCTAGTTTAAAACAGTGGGATTGGATTATTTTGTAATTGACGCTGAGACATGAATTCGTGTAACGGATACAAAAACATGAATGTAATCCGATGTTTATGACAATAAAGACTTTATTAATTTTCGTAGAAACATAATTTGAGAGATATTGGTAGATAATCATTTAATTATAATGATCTACATAATAGAAAGATTTGATCTTACAAAAGAAAAGTCGCAATGCAAAGACTTCATTAAGACTTTCTCGTTTTAAATAATGTAACATACAGTCATACATTAATGAATAAGTTCTTAATATCCTTTGTAATAATTTGAAGTTGATAATCATTTAATTATTTATGAGCGTAAAAGGAAACTTTAATCTCACCAAACAAAAAGAGATCGTAGCATAAGTACAAGGAGTTCATGAATAATTTCTCATTTTAAATTCCTCATACGAACGTACATATACACAGGGCAACTTAGTTAAACGTATCAGAACTCTTGAGAGAAATAGGGTGCATCCTGACGACTCTAAATCATACAGCATTGTGGGGTCGACAATGCTTTCTTGAATTTGTTTTTTTAATGTTTATCAGGTTCATGCTTTCCCACTACCAATCAACTTCGCACATTGGTTAAGCTATTTTAATTACACACGATGGGATCGAGCCTTGAACCGTAAGCTTACCACGTACAGAAAGCTTTCAAAGCTAGTGCGTTTTACCATTCAGCCGTTAAGGCCTTATTTTGCTTACACTCATAAACTTTAAGAGCTCTGCGTCGATGTTTGTCTTAGCGCATGATCTTTGAATTATATCCAGTCATTTTAACCCTTCCGCTAGAGTTTCCTCTGGCCTCGTTCATGAAATTTTACACAGGCTACGGGAAACTTTCTTCCAGCAATTAGTTTTCTTTCAATCGCAGCTGCTGACTACAGAAGTTGTGCAACGTTACACCCATTAAAATGGGTAACCTTACACATTATTTTTAGTGAACCTTAATTTAAAAGTTGCGGGAAAGTTACCCATTTTAATTACTCATATCTCTTATGGTTCACAGGAAATGTTCTATGGTGTTGATTATATACTGTCCGTCCGCGAAGGCCGCGTCTAGCACTCGCGAACCATTCCACTTAAAAACAGGGTGATGGGTTTTGAATGGGAACTTTCCGAAGTTTTTCAATTCAAAACTTGCATTTGCTATTCTTTTGACATATACAACTAAATTATGTATTTAAAACTAGCATCTTTCTACGTTGTATGATACGGCTCGAAATGCTTCTCATTATTCCCCCTCCCAATTGTTATCTTACCTATCATTCCTATTTAGGTAAAATCAGAAGACCTGACGCATGCGTAAATACGCGGATGGTTTCACCTTAGAAAATCAGACATTATGTCCCACCTCATCACTTACGTTAAAAAAAAAAAAAACCTCCTTACCAATAAAGGGTTAAGCGCATAGGTCAAACTTTCGTATTCCAGTAAATGTGGACGACCAACCGAAATCTTTTGATCATAAATCTAGAAAAAATCCTCATAAAAGTAGCGTCATCTATCCCAGCCATCATTGATGGATGACAACTTCAAGAAAGTCATTTTCCTTAAAAGACAGACGTCCAGCAGCACCTCCTTTCTTCGACACTGAAGAGGTAAACAACGGAGCTCCCCGAGAATTCCCCGAAGGCAAATAACTTATTTCGCGGAGAAACGACTGTGTGGTTTCCAGCACACGACAATAGAAATGTTATGAAAGAACGTGATGGATTGCCGGCCAGGAAAGGAAGTATGAGAAAGTTGTAGGATGTTGTTTATGATGTATAGTTTCTTTTGATGCCTTAACCTCTCGAGGCGTTGAAGTGCCTTTGATTTATGTCAGTCTTTTTCGGATATCTTGATTTGTTTAAAGTGCTTGTGATCAATAATTGATTTTGGAACTGAAATTGAATTTAAAAATAAAAAAAGTCCAAGGTTATCGGATCTATATTCTTTGTGAGCGCGTCGTACACGCACACACACATACAGAAGTTTTAAAGGGGACAATTATTTGAGGCACAGCTCACAACAATACATTAACTTTAATCCTCAAACTGAAATTTTGGGGAAGATTTCATTTACAATTCTATCCACAAAATGGATATTAAAATTGAGTTTCGTGATCTGAAACAATACACTAATGCAACAATCGGAGTGGGTTTATTGGATAAAACGTGCAAAACATCCCATAAAACGTTTGATAACTACGAGTATTTCCTAGTTAACTTATCAAAAATCAAGCGACTAGGTACATAGGGTCTGTCGGGGTAATTTGGGTATAATAAAATAATTTTGGAAAAAAATAGAACCGACTTCAGCTGGAAATTGCTCTAAAAAGTAAAAAATAATTTTTTTCTTTGAATACCATCGAAACTACTTTTAAACATAAGTTTTGAAGTCGGCGCAAAAACAATGTATAGAATCATACTAAACTATAATTCAACGATATACATTTTAATGGATCCAGGTTCTTTAAAAGCATTCGCATACATTTCATTCATTACCACACATTCGTGTGATGGTACAAATATTCTGCTTTTAATTTTCATAGGTTTCTCTGAAAAATGTTGGCAAAATATGGTTAAATATCATTTGACCTATCGTTTTTGCGCCGACTTCAAAAGTTATGTTTAAAAGTAGTTTCGATGGTGTTCAAAGAAAAAAATTATTTTTTACTTTTTAGAGCAATTTCCAACTGAAGTTGATTTTTTTCCAAAATTAGTTTCTTTTATTCTTTTTAGTGTAAGTGTACTTATGAAATAGGCTAATGCTTCCATTACGGAACTTCACCTAATTTTCTTAAGTAAATGTTCCATAAAATAAACTGAAAAAAAAAGGAAGAAACTATCAACGCGTCTAAAATTATAAACGATTGACACTAAAAAATAATCTTTGTTATTCTCTGGTTTGAAGCGAAAAAATAATTCAATCAAAAAATACGAAATCAAACTTTTTATAGGGACTCCGGGTCCCCAAACTTATATTTAGGGAAATAATCTCCATTGAAAAATAATACTAACGCAAAAAAAGGACATTTGTGCGATCAAAATTCGCGGAGATATTCGAGTTTTAAATGCGCAGGGCCCGTAAACAAATTGATAAAAGAAAATTTTCGCGATAAAGATATTAAACACACGAAATATGTAGATTCTAAGAAAAAATATACATTACGATTACATTGTCTGTAAAGCAACACCATTTCTACATACTGTTCTGTAGTGTACATCGTAACTTCAAGCTTTAACGAAATGCATCTAGTTAAGCCGATTTTATTCTGCAGTGAAGGGATTACGTTATTTCAAGCAATCACTATACAACCGGTAAATTTATATTCGCGAATTCAGCAAGACATTTTCATTCTTTCTTATTCAATTTTTTTTCGTATTTTAATTCTCATGTTAAAGAACTTTTACAGTTAAATATATTTTAGGAAAATAAAGAAAATTTTGTTATTAAAGAACTCTGAAAGGTTGCGAATTTTGCGTGTATATGACCCCCAAAATCACTTAAAATAACGCTAGCGTAAAGTGGTATAAGTCATACAGTTTCATGTTTCATTTCTCCATGGATTTTGATCGCACAAATGTCATTTTTTTTGTGTTAGAATTATTTTTCAATGGAGATTCTTTCCCTAAATATAAGTTTGGGGACCCGGAGCCCTATAAAAAGTTAATTTTCTTATTTCTTAACCAATTATTTTTTTCGCTTCAAACTTTCAATATCTTCACTCTCCTTTTCATTTCGAGCAATTTTGCAAATGGAAGTATACATCTAGGACGAACGGTTGAGGAAATAGAGGTCATGAAGGTTAACTTGGAACACCCTGTATATATATATATATATATATATATATATATATATATATATATATATATATATATATATATATATATATATATATATATATATATATATATATATATATATATAATATAACTTTTTCTTATTTTTCTTGTTCCACTACAGCATTGTGACTTTCTGGGAACAATTTTCTATTTTTTAAAATTCATTACAAATAGAGTACCCATGAGTCTATCGACTCATTTGCATATAAATGGGAAATATAAATTTCACTATACCAAAATAGCCGTATGGAGGGGGGAGTTTGGGTATAGTAATGGTTTAAAAGCAAAGCATGGTTTCAATAACCATCTTACTTGATATTTTAAATTCTTAACTTTGATTTTATGATCAAAAAACACAGTAGGTGTCATTACTTACATTTTGAAAAACCTTTAACAAACTTTTAATGACATACTTTAAAAAATGCTGCTTTAAATACTTCTTAATTTGAACTTTGTCTCATTTTTTATCAATTTTCTGGAATTAGAGTAAAATTTTCTATGTCTGGGAAACTCAATGGAGTTGATATTTCATCTAGAAATTTTACTTTTCTCCCCATTGACCTTTTCACAGAATAAACTTGCGGAGATATTTTCGTACATAGTTCTACTTTTTGGTCCAGCAACAAATTAGTCATGATTGAAAAAGACGATTTGTGATTTGGTTCGAACATGCTATACAAAAATTTGCTCATATCGTAGTCTGATTCCCCCCCCCCCCAAATTGCACTAAAATTAGGCGCTTTTTGGTTAAACTTTGAGCTCTAGCAAAAAAGATGCAAATTAAATTGCATAATTACAAATTAAGAATTGTTTTTTCTTTTAAAATATGCAAATGCTGGAAAAATTCTTAAAAAGGGCAGCACGCTGTTGTTAATTGTAGAATATTTCTTAAAACAATGTATCAGCTATTGATTTCATTTTGATTCAAATTTTGATTAATGACCCTGTATATATACAAAAGAAGTGAAAGAGATTGTTTTGTCTATACTTTTTTCATAATCGTAAATTGTCTGAGGTAATGCAAATTTGGTATAAATATTTCAGCTTTTCATGTTTTGGCTTCGAAAATCAGATAAAAATTATTATAATAAATCTTTGTGAGCATTTTTTATGGGCAAACTCAATTTATCACTAATGATTTTTTTTCGCTTTCACTAGTTAAACCCGAAAAACAAATTCCATTTGGTTAAATACTATTTTACATTCAATCTAATATTTTATTCATTACCCTTAAACATACTTTACATCTTGTCAGCTCATTTATGTATATTTTTTCCAGTTTTTCTTCCACAGAATTTTTGACTTTATTTCTTTGAATCCTTACTCTACAGCTATATAATATTTGAATTGTACAATCAAGCCGAAAAACGAAATTTCGTAGAAAAAAACCGAAATTTTAGAATCAATAATTTAATTTAGGACGCAGAACCGTTTAAGTTTGGAAAAAGTTAGCAAGAATTTCGCCATTACAAATAAATGCAAATGCAATTTAAGCAATTCCGTGTGTCATTTTGGAAAATTAGATTTATGTCGAGTAGACAGTAAATTTCAGAAACATCATTTTTTATTACTTGAAACTGATTTAATTAAGTGATGTAAATAATTCGAAATTCGAAGCATCTATAAATTCCGAACGACAGTGCTAAACAATTAGTAACAATTGGTAAGTATGTTTCAAATATAACTTGATTTTTTAAAATTATTAAAAAGTGTAGTTTTTAAAATAAGTTTCTAAATTTTCTTACTGTTTAGTTCAACTATAAAACTGATGAAAGAGGAAATGAACATTTAATAAACTGTCGTTTCGCAAAAAAAAAGGTAAAATCATTGTTATTGAAAGTTGTTTAGGGAGCTAAAAAGCAACCTAAGCTTGAAGATAACTGAATTCCATGACCTATTTCAAACTTTACTGATCATCTCCATACCTGAAAAATTCTTACGCTGTACAAAAAATCCCTCCTGCTGTTTTTTTAACATTGCTTTGCAGACGAAAATTCAAATAACGTTTCCCTTTACTGAACTAAGCTGAATTTATTCGAGCAGCTGCCCTACTACGCTGTTAAGCGTGCATCACCACATAAGAAAGTTCGTTCAATCCAACTCCCAATCCAATCGCAACTGTCTACTGTCCAGTAAACTTTGGCCAGAAAACATCAGTGTGCTATGCTATTTCTGGCAGGTAGTTGAACGAAAAGTTAAAGTTGCGGTTGAATTGGGAGTTGAGTTGGACAAATTTTCCCATGCGTGATACCCGCTTTAAAACTGAATCGAGTTGACTTAACTTTAATTGACTTGTATGTAGAGCGAGCGTTTGGTAATGTTCTTTTAATTGATTCAACTCATCGAAGCCGGGCGAGTTGACTGTCGTGTTAAGGATACCAGGTGGCTCCTTAATTTTTCTACCCATTTAAACCTCCCGTTTGAAAGTTGATTCAACTAATCTGCTTCGTGTGAGGGAGATCCAAGTAAAAAAAGCAAGAAATCTCCGGGATTGGATACTATAAGCTAATTTTCTTCTCTGGTTGCTACTCAACTGTATCAGACCCAGGCTAACAGTTTAAACATCACTCCAAGTACCTATGTAGTGCAGTGTCAAGTGAAAATAGGACAGCTGTTTAAAATTCCCTTTACCAGTAATGCCCAGTCTACGGTCCGCAGACCACATCCGGTCCGCGAAGGCGATCCGAGTGACCCTTTGTTTTATTCACTGTTACGAATTAAAAAACAAGGAATAATGACCATGTTATAAATTTGGGGGGGATTTAGAAATTTGTTTCTGAAACACATATCCAATTAATAAAAGAAGCATCCAGTAATAATAACAACAACTATTGGTTTGTAATTTTCTTTCATTTTCCATTAATTCTCTACGCAATCTAAAAAAAAATAAAGTGTTTTGAATCACGTGTTTCGGATAAATAGTTAAAAATGAAGAATAATTTTAATATGAGATCGGCCCTCGTGTAGCAAAAGGTTGGACACCTTTTTAAGACGATCTTACAGAGAATAATTGCTATCAATGCCAAAAGTAAAATGAAAACACGGCTCATTTCGTAATTACGTCAATGGCCATAAATATCAAAATGGGTAAGACGTTACCTGCAAACCGCCAGAAGTTCTGCGCGAGTTGTGGCCAGAGCGAGGTCGTTTCCTTGTGTGACAGACTGCAGCGATTCCAGACAGCCGTGCAAATGGCTCAAAGTGCACACCTCTTCGGCTGAAGACAAAACTGCAAGAAGAAATGGACTGTTAGCATGTGAATTTCGAGGACACACAAAACAATAATGCAGTGTTTTTACTCAGTTTTTTTGTTCACTGCAAAAAATGAACTGTTGATTTTACAGTACAATACTGGCAGCCGAGGTTCCAATTTAAAACTGTAAAATGCACAGTAATAAACTGTAAAGCTTGCAATGCTAGAGTTTCTTACTGTAAAGTTAGAAATTTTACAGTTTATTGCAGTAAAATTGAACTGTATTTTACTGTGAAAACAACAGTATAATACTGGCAGCAGAGGTTCTAGTTTAAAACTGTAAAATGCACGGTAATAAACTGCTAAGTTAGCAGTTTTTTCACTGCAAAATTAGCAATTTTAAATTTAGTACTCCAAAGGTAGAAATTTTATAATAAACTGAAAAATTAACAATTTTACAGTTTGTTACAGTAAATTTAGCAATTTTACAGTTTATTACTGTAAAATTAGCAATTTTTAAAATAAATATATTTAAAATAATAAAATTAGCAAGTTTATTACCATAAAATTAGCTGTATTATAGTGTAAAAACAACATTCATTTTCTACAGTGTATCTTTAACAACACTCGATGCTTTCCTTACTTCAAAATCAGTTTTGTTCTACAATTGGAACAAAACCGAATTTTAGAAAAACCGCTTCGAGGTACATATACTTCCAATCCAAGAAAATTTTGTGTAAAAGTTCATGACTGTAAATACCTTTGATTGTTTGTACGTAGAAAAATTTATAAGAGAAACAGACAAGCATACATCACTAATACTAACAAATGCATATTATTCAAGCCTTTCAAAAATAGTTATTACACCTCAATGAAAATATTTTTTGTTTGGGGTATAATACTAATTTGAGCAAACAGGGCACAATGTGTAACAATAAATGCTTTAGTCAGGAATGCACCAGCAGCTGTTTGATTCAATTGATAAAGAGAAACAAGGTAATGCTCAAATTTTCAGCAGAAATTGCGTTCCATAATCTTCAGGGTTAAACTGTTGCTTCACCTGATAATATTTCAATGATATTAATTAGTTACGCGTGTAACCTTGAAGTTAACTATACGTAAGGTACTAGTTTATTACTTTAACATATTCATCCAGATTACTTTGTTATTTTTAGAAAATTCTACTTCCCTAGAATAACTTGGACGACTTAAAAGATGCCTGCTAGATATTTTAATAAACTAGTTTAACTAAACCCCTTGAAACCTTGAGGAATAAGTCATTTACATTTTTAATGAAATATTCATTACGTATTTTAAGGCTAAAGTACTACAAATCAATTACAGCTGCGTTTAACTGAAATATTTTAAAGAAATACTGATAAATTAATACGTTGCTAAGAATTTTCTCAGGTTCCTGCAATGTTTTAATTCCAACCAAATTTTGTTTTCTTTCTTTCAGCTATGTGCCGTCAAGACTAAATCGATATTTTAATTGAAATGATTTAAGCAACACTACGTCACAGTTATTATCTTAGAAGCCAACAAGAAGTTTTGTCAAGAACTATACGAGCCTACTTTCCCTTATACCGACATCGGCATTTTAGCATCGGATCAATATTCTCTCTATTATCTGAGACTGAAAATTTTTGGACTTGGAGACATATTTTAGTTGCATTAAGCCCTTTTTAATGCTTTTTTAGGCCTTCTTTCATTTTAATGGGAAAGTAGACTAAAATGACTAAATAATTTTCAGTTTCATATTGCGCTAGTTATAAACTCAGCAGTGGCAGCTTTGAGTACCTTTCCGTCCGCATTGAGATCCAATATTTGAAGTGAAAAGATTAAAAAATTCTACGCTCAAAAAAAAAAAAAAAAAAAAAAAAAAAATCGAAATCAGAAGAAAAGTTCCATAACAGGACTTTTTATTTCTTTCTTTTCTTCCATTTCTTTTTGGTCTCATACTGGCAACAACAGAACTGAAAAATCGCATGAAACATCTTGTTTTTCAGTCGCTTTTAGAAAAATATTTTTTTTTCTACTTTTTAATTACAAATTTTTTAATGTAAGTTATAAATAAAATAAGTAATATAAATAAAATAAACCAATAAAAGCTCCAACGAGTGTTTCTGGACGTTATTTTCTCTTTAAATGAGATCTCATTTATTCGAAGGATAAACGTCCCTCCATGCACAAATGCCCGAGATTTATACGGGATCTACAATCGAATTTAGCAAGGAAATTACTTTTCTGTCTACGTGACAAATTAGTTGGTTCTGATAAAAATGGAAAAGAAATACGGGCGGAACATTCTTGCTCAATACGGTAAGGATAATTCTATTAGTATCAAAAGTAATATCTATGTTGCAGAAGAAATATAGTTAAGCTTTAATTAAGTCTCTTGAATGATAGCGAGATAAATATGTACGCTAAATTATGAATGCTGGCACAAAATGTGACTAGATATATAAGGAAACATTTTTTTTTCTTTCAAATGGGGCTGCAGTAGAGGTACAACCTTTTTGCAGATCTAGTGCGGTCCCCCAATTAAGCATCTATTTTTTCACGTAGCACCAGAATCGGTAGAATGCCATTTCCATGAGAACTTTGACGCCCAATTGCCACCAGATGGAGGCACTTGGGCTCATTTTGACGCGAAAGAGCACTAGGATTTAATTTTGCCTAGAGATATTCAAAGCCAAACGAATACCCCAAGGGATCTTTTACATGCCGCATAATCATTCGACATGGCCGCCGAGGATTTTCCGCATCTCGAAAATTCGCCGACTGGCCAACTCCTGGATCGAGCCCGGGTTAACGGCGCGGAAAGCCGACGCTCTACCACCACGCCACCAAGTCGGCTATAAGGCCTTATATAATATCTATATAAGGAAACATATGCATAAGATAAAAAATATTTTTGCAAAAAGTTCGTCTCGAACTTAAAAAGCCCACTTTCTCGTATACCACCATGGAATTTCTAAGATTTACTGTATCGTAAAGCTCCCGTTAATTTTTAATGTATTCTTTTCAACAGTTTTTTTTTTATCGGAAAACAAAATGCGTCCTTTTAATGTAAAAAGGAAGTTATTAGTTCATAGCAGTAAAATCAATCTCCTATATTGTTGGACATCCCTTTTCAACAAGTTCCTTTTATTTAAGCTTTATCATGCAGAATATCCCAAAAATATGGGATTTGCTCTCTCAATTTTTGTCCGTAAACTCTAAAATAAAGATCATCATGACCGGAGCATTAAATTTTATAAGTGGTACCATGAAAAATTTGCATGGTAGAAGACGATCAACTCCTATAACACGACTCTACGATATCTGAATTTGACACCGTTTTTCTTTTCCGTGGAGGTATGTCAAGCACATTGATTACAGCACAAAGATTGAAGTCAGGAGTTAAGAGCAGCTATGGAGAGCGAATGTGCCCAAATACAAATAGAAATGTTTTGAAATGTTTTGGATTTCATTGGTCAGCATTATCAGTTGTGTCGGAGTCCCACGGCTAGCAGTTTAAACACTTTCGTTAAATGGCAAGTTTCTGCGTTGGTATGTTTCATTTTTAAGTTTAAAACTTTTCTGTATCATAATACTTATTTGTGTTACATTTGTTTGAAGATGAAAGAATTTTCACGGCACTGCATTGCATAAAATTAAAAGAATGTCTTTGTGCCTGAAAATTAAATTAAGGCCATCGTTTCACTGCACAAAATTGCGAATTATTGCAGACAAGTGTTTTGTGGTTAGACGCGATATTTTCTCGGATGACTTTTTATCCTAAAGCTCACTTCGTTGCATGGAGATCGGGGTTCTCTGTAACCACAAAACACGTGTTTGCAGTGATCTGTAATTTCTTGTCATAAAACATTAAAAAATTGTTTATTACTGAATTATATTATTAATTGTCCCGGCTGTTGGGAATCATGCTTCAGTGAACTTCTACTTTACTGTTTTGTTAACAACCCTATTATTTAAAAAAAAATAAAAACAAACACGCAAGCGCAAGAGATATTTTACAGAACAGTTACTTTTGAAATTTAGTTTACACAGTACAAAATATGTAACTAAACTATGAAATAAATAAAATAAGAATATTTTCCTGCAATAGGCCCTAAATTTATGCCGATAATATAATCCTTTTTTGAAATAAAACTGTTTTTCAGTTTTTTATGGTTTCTAAAAAATGTTATAATACCTAAAGTCTGCAATGAAAATATAAAAAAATACATCTAAACAGTTATTTATATCAAGCAAAAATTATTCGCCAATTTTAAAGAGATAAATCATGAATTTTTCTATCAATTGCTTTAGTTATTGAACATCGGTATCATAATTGCGTATAATTAAAATAAAATTTGCGATAACAATGATAACGATTACAAACTTACAAAAATTATAATTCACAGATAAGCAATAACACATCTCGATAAAACGAACAAGTTTCAAATCGAAGCATTTTGTCACAACAATCCGTCTCCTAGCTTGTTGTTTTAAAGATTTTCGAACATCTACTTGAAATATTCGTATTTTGTGGTGCCACATCAGAAATTCGATCGATTCCGTATAATCGGGAAATATTGGACATTTTCCAAATCTCAAGAGTCTTATGAAAGAAAATACCTTTATGCGCATAATTCATAAGAACAAATCGCTTTCGCTCTTGAACAGCGTGTCGTTTCATTTCCTCTGAACAACATATCCTGTATCTATGATAAGGTTGTCTAGGATTTTAACAGCAAAGCAAGCTATGAGAGAAACATTTAGGAATATCTCTTCTTGTACTTTCAGGAATTAAACTGTTTTGAAGTTAAACTAATTTGAAACTTCTTTTTTTCTTTGGTAGGCTGCATCGTTTCATCGCGTTTGTTTGATTTCAGCAATTTATGCCTTTTAGACTCTATAAATTAGAACGGCACACACAAGAAAGGCGTTTTACAAAAACCTATTTATTCAAAAAATATCTCATAAAATGTAGAAATGTCCTCCAAGCCAAGGGTTTCAAAAACCTTTTTTCAGTCACGGCATACACTGTTAAAACTAGATTGCTCAAGGCACCTTTAAAGGTGAAAAGGTGTAGCACTAGAGGCACCCCCTGAACGGTGCCACTTGACTCCCTATGGCACCTTTGAAGGTGCCGTTTGACTCCTTTTTGGCACCCTTGGATTTCCAAGTATTACCCACAGGTGCCATAAGTCACCCAGAAGTGCCACTTGACTCCCTATGGCACCTTTGAAGGTGCCGTTTGACTCCTTTTTGGCACCCTTGGATTTCCAAGTATTACCCACAGGTGCCATAAGTCACCCAGAAGTGCCACTTGACTCCCTATGGCACCTTTGAAGGTGCCATTTTATTTCTTTTTTGGCACCCTTGGGTTTCCAGGTATCAACCACGAGGTGCCATAAGTCACCCAGAAGTGCCACTTGACTCCCTGTGGCACCTTTGAAGGTGCCATTTGACTCCTTTTTGGGACCCTTGGGTTTCTAAGTATCAACCACGAGGTGCCATTAAGTCACCCAGAAGGTGCCACTTGACTCCCTATGGCACCTTTGAAGGTGCCATTTGGCTCCTTTTTGGCACCCTTGGGTTTCCAAGTATCGACCACGAGATGCCATAAGTCACCCAGAAGGTGCCACTGCGAGCCAAAGGGCACATTTAAGATTGCCATATGGAGTCAAGTGGCACATTTCAGGGGTGCCGCTGGTGCTACAACTTTTCACCTTTAAAGGTACCTTGTGCAACCTGTAGTTTTAACAGTGTAGAGACAGGGGCTAGAATTTTCTTTACAACATCTATAGTCGTGTATTCATGTGATATATCTGCACCATGATTATGCTTGCTACACACACCACCCCTTTCCACACACTAGAGTCGTATGAAAAGGGGCAGGTTTATAGGGCTAAAACTCTTTTGAAAATTGCCAAAGCTATTTCAAAAACAGCTTTTTGTTATACTTTTCTGATGAAGAAAAAATGTATTTTGTTTCAATTTCAAGCAAATAGGACCTGAAGCTGAAGCAGGATAGCGCAAGTGAATACTAAACAGCTTATGTACCAAAGTTATATTATCTAGAGATTGTTTGGAGCTTTGAAAGTTCTGTTACGATTCACCCCTCTGTCCCGATGCACCCCATTTTACGGCAGTTAAAGGTAAATGTTAGCAGAAAGAAATCTGCATTTATGAAATTTGAAAAGATTTATGAAACTTTTTCGCAAAAAGTACTTCTTTTTATATTACAGAAAACTGGTGGAAAACCGTAAATTCCCCGAATATAGCACAAAAATAACCGGTGATGTTTCGGAATTTTCTTACAGTAATGTTTCTTAAACAATTTTTCTTGGAGGATAAATTAAAAAATAGTGTAATGGATATATCATGTAAAGGGTTCATGTTAGTATCAAAATTGCGCCTTCAAAGCACGAATAAATTATTAATAGAAAAACATTGTCGCTATGCCTTTTTTTCCAAAGTACACATAAAGAGACAGAGTATTGAGTTAATCTTATGCAAGCTTCTGAAAAGCAAGGCGGAAAAATGTCCTTTCCTTTTTTTTTTTTTAAAGAGAGTACGTTAAAAAACGAACACGTTTCTTTGCAGGTTAAGTAACTAAAATTTAGTTTAAAACAAAAGGCGCTTATGTTCTGTGTTCTGTTTTTTACTCATAGTTGCTTAATGCATAATTGATTACTTTGTAGTTTCTCTGAACACAAAAAGATTTTCGAGAAAATGTTTAAGCTCAACAAGAAGAAAAAATATGCGACGAATTGCTTGTTTCGGAAGCTAACAAAAATAACCAATTAAATTAATTAACTTTTGTTTAGTTTTATGTCACCAGAAAGAAAATTTTGAAATCAAAATATGGATGGGTAGAAGAGATTAATTTGTACAATGTTAACTTAGCAAGGGGTTAACTTAGCAAGGGGTGGTAGCCTCAGTTACTGCGTTGGCATGTATTCTTTAAATGTATGTCATATGCTCATATATATACTAATTATACTAAGCCAATAAGACATTTTTCTGTGTCATTACTTATAAGTGCTTTTTTTTAAATACTATTTTCTTCTTTAGAATTGAGCATACAATTACATTTTTATTTTAACGACCATTAAAGTTGCAAATTATTTTAAATTACCCAATCTGCATACCCCATTTTTGAATAACCGACGAAATTGCATTAAGACACGAATACCATAATTAATGACAGAAGCTTTTTTGAAAGCAGAAAAAGAAAAGCAAACTTGAAATTAAAAACAGCACAACCATTAACCTAAAAAGATGTTTACGATTTTGTGAAAGATACACTCTAAAAACAGTACCTCTGATTTCAGAGGTAAAAGTGGAACATTTTTGCCTCTGAAGATAAGAGGCACAATGTGCCTTTGAAAATCAGAGGTAAAAATGCCTTTCTTGTGCCTCTGAATTTTAGAGTTACATTGTACCTCTAAATATGAAAGGTACAGTGTGACTCTTATTTTGCTCATATGTACCTCTTATTTCGCTTATATGTACCTTTTATTTTACCCACATGTACCTTTTATTTTACCCACATGTACCTTTTATTTTACCCACATGTACCTTTTATTTTACCCACATGTACCTTTTATTTTACCCACATGTCCCTCTTATTTTACCCATATGTACCTCTTATTGATGCACTTTTTAGGGGCACAATTGAATCGTGATTCTTACATTAATTACATTACTTCATTGCATTCATTACAAATTTTAATTAGAATATTTTTTTACATGGTAATTTTCAAAGTTAATTGGAAAATAGGAATTGAACAAGTTATTTAAAAATGTACAGTATACATTTTAACAACCATTGTTTATTTGAAAATAATAATGGATTCAAATTTTTATGAATTCACTTGTCGTATTAAGTAATAATGCAAAATGTTATATAGAATTATCCAGAAACCTTATTTAATTACATAGCATTATTCTTGGTAATTATATATGTTTGTATCAACAGGTAACTCCAATAAAAGTAAGCTTTCAATGAAAATATATTTTATTTTAAGAATTTTGTCCTTTGTTACAATTTAAATCTTACATAAAAAAATTTCAAACAAACACACAAAGACGCACAGAATGATTTTAGTTTATCACCAAACATCTGGCCCACCACCTTAGAACAAGAACATATTATTAAAAACTATATACTTATGCGTTATATTTTACAAGTCTAGTAAATAATCTTGCAATAAGCATAATACTTTATCATGCCATATATGGAAAGTATATTCTTAATGACTTAAAGTGCTGTAAATTTATAGTGATTTCGAACTGTTTATGCATAATGGCAACTTTTTAATTGGAAGCAAACACTTGATGTTTTATAATTCCAGTTTCAAATGTACTGTGGACTCGGATAAAATTTAGTCTTTATGTGCAGGATAATAATCAAACATTGCATTCAATCTTAATAAAAATCGTAAGAAGTTTTTTTATTTACAATTAAACACATTTTGAACTATGGAAAAAAAAACAGGCACATAAATTAAAAACATTTTTAATTTTAATACCAATGAAGGAAAAATAAGTAAATATATAAATAAAATAATAATTAAAATAGAAAACAATTATTCTGCAATATTATAAGGTAATTTTAACATGGCAATTTTCAAATGCTAATTTGAAAATAGGAATTAAACACGATGTTTAAAACTGTACATTTGTTTTCAAAACTTTTTTATTTATAAAAAATAATGGATTCAATATAGTGAGCTCACTTGTTATATAAAGTAATGCAACATATAATATAACCCTACCCTAAAACCTTATTTATTATACAGCATTATTATTGGTAATTATATTTTTGTATCAACAGGTAACTCAAATAAAAGCAAGGTTTTATTCAAAATATATTTCATTTTAAGACTTTTACCCTTTGTTACAATTTAAAACTTTTATTTAAAAATAGATATACAAACACATAAGGACGCACAGAATAATTTTAATTTATCAGCAAACATCCAGCCCACCAAAATGAAATGCTTCGAACAAAAACATTTTATTTAAAAGTATATATTTTTGATGTAATAAGCACAATACTTTATCATGTCATACATGGAGAGTAATTTCTTAATAATTTAAAAATTATTACTTGTAATAAGTGCTGTACATTTATAGTGATTTCGTGCACATTCTTTTATGCACATGCCAATTTTTTTAACGGAAGCAAACACTTGATGTTTTATAATTCTAAAGTTTTGAATGTATCTGTGGACTCAATGCATCTGTGGCCTCTGTACAAATTTAGTCATTATGTACAGGATAATTATTGATCATTCCAGGCAATTTCAATAAAAATCATTAGACTCCTTTATTTACAATAAAACACATTTTGAATTATGAAAAAGAAAACAGGCGCACAAATTTAAAATATTTTTCATTCCAATACTTACGATGAAAACAAACAAAGTAAAGAAAATAATAGTTACGCTGCAATGTTACAAGGTAATTTTTTACATGGTAATTTTCAAATCCTAATTTAAAAATAGGAATTAAACAAGGTATT
Source organism: Uloborus plumipes (assembly GCA_038373865.1). Lineage (NCBI taxonomy): Eukaryota > Metazoa > Arthropoda > Arachnida > Araneae > Uloboridae > Uloborus > Uloborus plumipes. Next base: position 33,476 of record JAXGGA010010999.1, read on the forward strand.
TAAAAATGTGCTACATTTTAACAACTATTTTTATTCAAAAAAAAAAAGATTCAAATTTGTATGAATTCACTCATCATATTTAGTAATGCAACATACAAATACATCCTTTGCTCACGACTGTACACATGAAGCACTTTAAGCCTCGAATCATACTCTAAATTAAAAATGGTGGATTAGAGATGGAACGTGTGGTACCCCATCCAAGAGATGTGGAACCTCACATGTAATATAGCATTACCCGATTCAATTACTCTGTAATTTTTGCAGTCACAGAAAGAAGTTTCTGGCAGGAAAAGGACTGTGAAAATTTGTCCTTGGTCAGGACGTTTTGGAGCAGTCCCAAAAATTGCCCATAGGATGATGGGAAATTTAAATTTAAAATAAAATAAACTCCCAGCAACAAAACCGCTGCCTCTTCTAATGTGCAGCCTGCTCGAAGATAGATTAATTGGCTTTCTCTGACCATAATGCATGGCCTCTCCCCAAAGAAGACACTTGGTCCAGGCCTCTTGACGTTCTCATCAAAGTCAATCTAAAGAAATAATGTGCAATATAGTACAATGTAATATTCTGTGAATTTCTTTAACACATCTCTCTCTCTCTTTCTTTTTTATCTTGATTACACAGGAAAATATTATACAATAAAGTACAAGCTAAAATTGAAAGTCAATTAAAGATTGGGATGTCCTGTGCCTACCCTCTAACTCAATGCAGAGTTCTGTCATTAAGTCAATTGGTTGATTGTTATAATATACTACTCCACCAGGATTATTTTGGTCATCTAAAAATTTGTTTGACATATTTTCATGAGTTGCAACAGTTACAATTTTATTACAAATTCTAAAATGCAAACAATAGGATCTTTTATCATAAAATTTTGCATTGCAGTTATTACACTGAAAAGAACACTGATTTTTATGAAACTTCTTCACATGCCAGTTAAAAGTCCTAAAACTAGAAGTCTCAAATGCACATGGATCACATTTATGAGTCTTATTAATAATTTTGCTCACCTCTGAATTTACAGAGAGAGGATATTCATTGCTTGATGCATCACTCAAGTTTGGGCTCGGTGGATTTGGGGAGAGATCCATCATTTCAGGACTACTTGCAGCAACTGCAAAATAGAAATTAAAAAAAAAATCTTTAAAGCTGAAGACAAATTTATTTGTTGGCGATTGTAAAGCTTCACAGAAGAATTTAAGAAATAATAATGGAAACGGTATAGTTGTTGGCCACTTAGGCAACTTCATATTTGTATCTTTGAATTAAAAATTAATAAAAGCATTATTAATATAATAAGCATATATTAAGCATTAAACTGTGGGGACCCTGATGGTTACCCAGTAACTGTATCTACTGAGCAAAAATGAGCTTATTGTTTGGGGGCAAGTTGAGTTACGTGCTTTCGAACGTACTCCACACACTTATCAGCATTGCAAAAAACAAAACTTGAATGCGAAATTGCAAATTATTTTCAATTTTTGTATTTATTTATTTTGCATGCTTGGTTCTATGTAAAGTTGTTGTTTGACATGAAACAGAGACTTTATATACGTAATTTAATTTTGTTTTTAAGAAATTCTGGGGAATATCCTCCTTTAAAAAGTATTACAGTACTTGGCAGGGTGTCAACGATTTAAATCAAATGATTTAAATCAGTGATTTAAATCGCGATTTAAAGCAATTGATTTCTTTTTAAAAAAATCATTGATTTAAATCATTTTTCAACTTAACCCTAAAAATATTCTTGATTTTTTTTTTATTTCATCAATTTTGCCTTTTGCGTAGTCAACATAACCTTTCTTCCTCATATTGATTTTTGTCCCTATGGTTTCTTCTCATTTTATCACTTCTATCTATTCATTTTCTCTCTCCTTACTCAATCTTCTTACTCACATTTTTAGTCAGTGAACGCTTTTAAATTTGTCATTAAAAAAAAAGAAAAAAAGAAACCATGAAATTCGGGATTTTTTTTTCTTTTTTTGAAAAAATATGTTAAAAGGCACTAAAAGATGGTTGTGTATATAAGTCCTAGAAAATTAGGCCTGTTGCTGTAGTAAGGGCTTTATTTGTACTAAATGTAAAAAGAAAACTTAAAATTAATATCATCATTTCTATACAAAAAGAGTAAACTTTATTCCTAAATCACAAAAAAAAAAAAAAAAAAGAGTTCATTTATTTAATTAATTTTTTTATTTAACTCTCTTTTGATTTTTATCTCACAGAGCACTTTTCACTTTAAAGGATAATAATACTATGTTAAAAAATTGCAAGAAACTGCTAACACGTTTTTCAAGGCAAAAATAAATAAATAAAAGAGCATACTAATTAAAAGACATGTAACAAATTCCAGTTTGTTCTATTTCCCCTGTTTTTATGTTTTTCAGTGTGTTACTATGTCATCTATATTACTTTTGATATTTAAATCATATGCATTAGTATTAAAATCGTTTTGCATTGAATGCTATGAAATTTTTTTGGTGACATAATACTTGAAATTTTGTTGTTTTAAAAATTTTTTTCCAGTATCAATTTCATGCTTACTAATATTCATAAGTATAACCTAATCAATTACAAAAGTTTTTTAAGTCTTTTTTTAAAAAATAAAAAAAATCGATTTAAATCAAATAAATCTGATTTTTTTTATTTTTTCAAAAAAAATCATTATTTTTTTTACACCCTGGTATTTGGAATATTTTTTGTGTTGGTTAGTATTGCGAGTTAGGCCAATAACTGTTTATAAAGTTCCAAAATGCATGAGAATTGAAAGGACAGCATATTATGAAAATATTAGCCTTTTTTTTAAGCCAAAAAAAAGGGGGGGGGGGAATAATATACACATAACAAAATAAAAATTAGTAAATGTTTTGACTTTGCAGTTATTATCCGAATTTCTTCAAATACGACTTAAATTTGAAGTTCGTGAAAACGACGCATAAAATGCGACATTTAGAGCGTTTTTTGCCGAACAAATGTAATTTGCTGGAAATTTTGAATTTCTTTCTAATAAAATATAATCAAAAGACAATATTTGCAGAGAATCTAGTTTTAGAAGAAATAAGTAGAATTTCAGCAGAAATTTTTTCAAACGTAAATGTAATGCGACGCACGTCGCAACTTTGGTATAGTGTTCTGCTTTTGGGATTCTTATATAGTACAAGGACGTAGCCAGTCCAGGGGGTCCGGACCACCACCTTCCTGAAAGACCACTGTTTTTCTAATACTGTTCACATCACTTTATTCTGCAGACTTTCTGCAGTTTTTTACAGTTTTATTTCAAACTGAAGAAATTTTGCAGAAATCTGCAAACTGTCAATAATTTACTTACTCCTTCAAATAAAATTCAGTTAATTATTTGTAATTAATAACTCTGTCACTTTTAACTAATTATTGTTTAAATTAATCAAAACATATCACAGTTTTAATCAAAATAACTTTAATAAATGTCACTATCAATTATTACTTCTGATTTAGCGTTCATCCAACTTTGGACCACCCCCTTAACAAACTTCTATCTACGTGCCTGCTTAGTAAAAAATATAAGGGCATGGTATCGTTGATTTACATCATTTTTTAAATGGTTAAATAAGAGTTAAAAGAGAAAATTTAATAAAAAAAGTGAAACTTATAAAATTCGAAAAAGATAGTTACATGCAATAAAGAAAACGAAACAAGAAATACATACATGTTTCCTGCCAAGATGCAATGAGCTTTCGCCTTTGGATCTTGTTGAGGTGTGTCAAGTCATCCTCAGAAACAAATTTCAGATCCTCTTGTACTTCGACACCGATATCTTTAACAGCTTCGACCACAGTCCTTGCTTCGGTCGAAGAAATTTGAAGAACTTCGCAAATATTTTGCAATAGCTGGTTGAAGAAATTAGTCGTGCTGGACTCCATTTTCGTTAAGTGAAAGAATTAGTCGTGGAATTCACGCTTTGCGCATGCGTTAGTTTCGGAATGTGCCTCTGAAAGTTCACTTTCCGAAATTAAGAGGCACAACTGCGCGGGATAATTTTTTTGTGCCTCTTAAAAGGCAGAAAACTTTTTTGTACCTTTGATTTTCTGGGTGCCTGTTAGTTTCACAGGCACAAAAGCTATGTGCCTTTTAAACAAAGGAAATGAAAGGTACAATGGGCTTGTGCCTTTCAAATTAGAGGTACTGTTTTTAGAGTGTACGTACAGCCTATCTCACCAATGTAAACCAAAATTTAACTTTAAAAAATAATAATAAATATTTTTATTAAAATTTTAAAAATAAGAATCAAAATTTACCAAAATTTGGAGGAATTAATTTTTTTTTCTGAAAAATTGAGTTTGATTTTTGAGAAAAATTTAGGTTTAGATTGTTGAGATATGCTTTTCGTATGTGCATGCAAAATTTTATAAAAATAAATGAAACACTTTTTGAGATATCATGCATGCAAAATGTAAAATCGACTTCTGAGAAAAAGGGGTTTGAACAGCTGCTGTTAACATTAAACTCATTGGAGATAGTTAAAGTTTTTTTACGATAACTCAAAAAGTTTTTTGCCTATGGTAAAAAGTGAGATATCAAACTGTTCAAAATTAAATCCTTTATGACATATATTTTTTTCGGAAAATCAAAAAAATTAAATTTTAAGACTCCCTAGACCCCTTAAAACGATTTGGTATACAAAGTTAAATGATGTTGTTGATCACAAATATGCGATAAAAAAGGGGGGTTTTCATGGAAAATTTTAAAGTTGATGCCGATTTTTATATGAAGACGACCCCTTAACAACAATTTACCAATAGAAATTATTAGAGCACATTATTCCTGAAAAAATAACATATTACTCGTGTCTCTAAATGTTAATAGTCTTCGAGCGAGCGAGTGTTTCGTTTTTTTTTTCTGTGACTGTACATGCAATATTTAAATGAAAGAAAGTAGTAGCTAGTTATCTTTAAACATAGTAGCCTAAAACTAATAGATAAGCTTCATGGAATTAAAATATTTTTTTTCATTTATGATTTTTCTTATTTTGTGTTTCTAAATTAATGGTATTTGCATTATATACATTAGTATTACGTTAAAGTTGAACAAAATTTTACTTTTAAAAGAAATAAAATTACAAATTACATTATTTTATTTACTGAAACGCAACTTATATGTCAGGATACGAATAATAAGCAAATATCATTTATTTCATGACCTCTCTCATTTAATAACGTGAAATACCTTAAAAGTCATTTTTTCAAAAGTTTTTATTTTTTAATTATTCTACTAATATAAATAAAAAGAGACTTAATTCAGACTTTTACTCTGTAACAAATGTTTCATATCTACTATAAAAAATTAAATTCTCCTTTGTTTCGCAATTATCTATTTCAGCTCTAATTAAATTATCCGAAAAAATGCTTTCAGTAAATGCATCTCTTTTTCCAAGCAGAAATCTAATTTCAGGTTTCAAATAAACACGGTACCAGAACGCCCATTATTAGTTCCTTTTTACTTTCGGCTGAAATATTACTAGACTTAATTTTAGCGAAAGACTATTTTCTCTACTTAAATATTTTTTTGCTTGAATTTTTTTTAGAAATAACTTAACCTTTGTTTTTGCTTGTTTCATTTAAATATTCTTTTACTTTTAAACTCAATCAACGTAGACACGAAAGAACAACTGAAATAAATAGCAACTCATTACGGAATATTTTTTTTATGAAGAAAAGTAATTGAGCCCGTTTATTTCAGAAACCATTAAAGTGCCAAGCACTAAAATTTCGAAAAAGCATCTTTTATTAAAAATTTTCAACATGGATCACAATATTTCAACTTGAAAGACATAAACATTTGGGCATATTTCTTTCAGTACCAAGCGTTTTAATCCTATTGAATAATTTAATGTGATGATGATGATATAAATGTTTTCTTAAATTTAGAGATATTAGCGTTTGGCCAGTTTCTGAAATAAACGATCAATTTATATACTTTATCTCTCAATCTTTGCATGTCGTGTCACCCACCAGTTCTGTAAAATTAGTCATTTTTTCATTTAATGCATAAATATCAGAATATAGCCTTGTTTACAATTTTATAGTTATTCAGTAATGGATCCGCTTAAATTATCAGAACATCAGCATAAATTAACGTACTTGGGGAAAACAGAAGGTGAAAAAAAAAAAACTTTTTTAAGTCTCACAAATATATCTTTCTAAATCATGAACTTGAAAATAAAATAAAAATTTGACGAGCAGCAATAACAACGATAAAGTGATAATATGATTTGATTTCGTATAAAAATGAATTTTGCTGTGAGAAATATTTCTTTTAACAGCCGCGTAACAATTTAGATGTATGCCTACGAGAATTGTTTTTGACTTTTGGATAAGCAATTTCTTAAAATAAGGTGCAATAAATACATATGATTTTTGTTATTTCTAGAAGCAAGTACTCCCTTTTAAAAGAAAAGCTGAGCGATAACTCTGAAAAAATGACAGCCGTCTTAAAAATTGCATTAAAATGCTGTTTTTTTTAAGAGCAGCAGTTTTCTGCATGATTGTATTTGAAATACACAATGTTTCAAAATAAACATTTCGGCCTTTTTAAACCATTAACGTAAGAAGTTTCAGAGGGATTTTGAAAAATGGATGCTACTTTGTTAAATGTTTTTTACTACAGATCATTGAAAAATACTGCTTTGTAACTTTTTTGCATGATTTAATGCAAACAATAATGTTTTATATATTTTTATAATGCACTTAAGTTTATGTCTTTATCGGAATTTTTTTTTACTTTGCATCATTCCCAATACGCATTCTATTCGTTGATGAATCTAGAAAAATACACGTTTGTTATTTAAAGAAACAACAATTCGCCAAACTGATATAAAGTACATTTGATACTGCACATCGACTGACTTATCACTAATGAATAATCATTTTAAGGGTATTTTTATACTGAGAAAACAGATTTGTTTGATAAAATGCCTTCTAAATCAGAGTAACTGTTCAATTATCATGGTTTGAAAAATCTGTTTATGAGCCGATTAGGCGAAGAATGCAACTTTGTTTTAGACCGTCTTGGAACCAGGAAGAAATGAAGAACATTAGTGCTACGAAATAACTGTAAAAAAGACCATGTAATAAAAGCACAAATTCACAACAGCTTGAGGACAAGTAATCCAGGTTTTCGAGGAAGCTCCTTTTCAATCCAGAATGCTTCTGCTGAGTGATTTAAAATCAAAAGCTCACACTTTTTTGCATTTGAAAACAAGCGAATTCAGAGAGGGGGGGGGTCATTGGTGTCATGACCCCCCCTTAAGTGACCAAATATAGCATAAACTGCATTTTTTGGGTCTAATATTACGAAAAATTGCCAAACGCCCCTGTTTTTGCTCAAAAATTGCCCTTTGACTCCCCCCCTTTTCCGAAAATGACCCCCTCCTTAACCACTAGCTGGATCTGCCCTTGTAACTCATTTTAAAATAGTTGTGGTGCCCAAAAATATTAAAGCATCGAAATCTTACTATATTTACTTTTTCGTTAGTGCAAAATGATGTAGCTCTGAAAAAAATTGAAAATGTCCCCTTTTGTCAGAGTTCCATTACACTTCTTGAGATTTTGTTGACGCCGTGAATCGATTATTTCAGAAAGGGCGTAAGTCATTTTTTTTTCTTAAAAATTGCGTTAGCTTTGGTTTTACCGTATTTTTATATCGAGAAACCGACTAATGTAATAGGGAATTGAATTATTGCCGCAACAAAACACTTTATTAAAGGGCCCCACGTTTCGTTAAGTGCAGAAAGGGCATAAATTGGCACTTATGCCGTTTCTGTTCTCATTGCGAATTAAAGAAAAATAAGAAGCATGTGAATGATGATGGAAGAGTTAGATTTTCTGGTGCTACGAAATAAAACCAAGTAATGAATTCACTGTAACATTGCCACGGTAAAGGCAGGTTCTTCGTATAGTGGTACAGAAGAGTTCGAACCCCCCTCCCCCCTAATTTGAAATTCTATTACATATAAGTGAAAATTGTTTTTGTTGCTTTTTCATAAAATTTGCATTGAGTTACACACTTTGCCTCGTGGATTTTATTAAGATCACTCTAGAAACTGTAAAGAAATGATTAATTTCAGTGACGTAAATGCTAGTCAACATAAGAGCAACAATGCAGTGCGACTTTTTTTTTAGAATCAAACAATACTAAAGATATTCAACAAGATTGCTCATCACTTTCCTTTGAGAAGACATTCGCTTAACCTTTGCCACCAGGATTTAGTGACACTAAAATGAATGATAAACAGATATGACCTACAGTGAAATTGACTATGTGAAATTTCATCTATTATGAGAGAAATTACATCAAGATTTCAATGTTAAATTTGTTCAAGCCAATGAGATCTGTAATTGCTCAAACTGGGGCTCTTTATTCCTTAAGGAGTCGAGGAAAAACTCCTAGCTCCTTCCATCTTCCTAAGACACCAAAACGTAACGTGAAGTAGCCTTTTTAAAGCATCAACTTTACAAATTTTTGGCAGATAATTCCAGAACACCTTTGCTAAAAATGTGCGTTTTTTAGACGACAGTTTCGAAATCTTTTTGGGAAGAGTCATTTTATCTTTATATCACCAAAGACAGCCTAAAAGTTTCTTTAAAGACTTAGCTTCGAATAATTTCTTGGGGAGAGCCCTTGCAGCCCTTAAAGCCACCCAAACAGAGTTTAATTTTTTTTGCCCCTGCATGTGTAAGCCCCAGTCGCCGCCACTGATTGGAAGAGCAACAAAAAGTACTCCCACTTCTATGAAAATTTAGTGAATTCTCAAAGTTGGAGTGGATGGTCAATCGTCCCCATCTGATCCCCTACATCAATTGGTTTCAAAATCCAGACCTCCGCGGACCCCTTCTTAAATATTTACTAACTTCGCCCCCCCCCTCCCTGCGAGTTAAAAAAATAAATAAATGAAAACTTGATTTGATACATTTAAATATTTTTTTCCAAAATGTTTGTACGTTTGTTTCTCATGTACACAAAATTAATCAATTAGTAGTGTGTTAACTTATTTTTATTTAATGTAAGTAATCGCGTTTCTTGACATTTTACTGCAATGTTTCGCATTAGATCTTATTCTTCGTAAACTCAGATTAAAAAACTATGAGATCGAGGCATTAACTCTTAAAAGATGAATGAAAAAATTAGGTCCTGTCTGAACGGTCGTTTCCAGTCTGAACTACAAATTTGGGTTTGAAGAAATGACGAGTAAGAAAACGAATTAAAAGCATGCTCTGATCAGGAGCGTCCAGACGATTGTTGGTGGGGCGGAGGGGGAGGAGGGAGGGGGGGGGTTCTCTATATAAACCGAATGAAAATCCAAATTTTACCGAATAATAAAATATAAGCTTATACGCATGTACCAACCTGCAATGAGAAAGAGTTTCAAAAGGAAAAAAAGGCGAATAAGATATTGTTGGGAGGTCACAGTGACTTCCCATCACAGTGACTCTCATCGGGGTACCACTGGCCTTGATCAAGGAGGGGGGGGGCAGTACGCCCTTTCACACACACACACACACACACACACACACACACACACACACACACACACACCTATCGCAATGCGTCATTGCACAAAACATTTGTTCAATTCGAGAAGAAAAATAATAATGTTGATTTCAAATTACTTTTTTGAAACCTATGAAAAGCATTAAGATTTAATGCATCCATAGCAAATCTTGTATGAAATTCCAACATCTAATAGCCATGAAATTTGTCGTATGTAAAAACGATCGTAGCAGCCGTAATCTTTAAAAAAAATTCTCAGTATAGTGCCAAACTTTGTGCCAAACGAAAACTCTTCAGCACGAATCAACCAGTTTAACAAACAATTTTTTAGTCTTTTTTACTCATTAGAAAATCCACTTCGAAATGCCGAAGATTATACAGCTTTTCAGTCTAGTCATTTATGTTTCTAAGAATATTTTTTTTGAACTACAATTTACTTGGTTTCTCGGTAAATAGCGAAAGAATTCGGCATCGTTTATAAAAACCTGCGAAGCAAATCCAAAGAAGGTATACAAATAAGTGAAGTTCACAAAAACGCAGGTTCCAAGAATTGGAGGGAGAGAAATACTCTCTGCTTTGATTTCGTTATAATGATAGCTTTATAGCACACACCGGATTTTGAAAATAATTGACTGACTGATTTTTTTTTTCTTGATATTCGCTGGTGGTCCGTCGGCTTCACTCTTTTGGGCTGCATAAAATCTGGAACTCTCTCTCAAGGTCAAAAAACTGGCCACACTGTGAGAGCTTTTCCCAGAAAATGCCCTTTGCTTGCGGTGCAATTTTCTAAGAAAGAGAAAAAGAAGGAAAGAAAGCAATTTGCAGGAACTTGAAATGCCAAATTACAGACGCCATGCCGCGCGACTTGATATCCACTGCCATGTGGATGCAAAAGAACCCACCTGGGCGTGTCTTAAAGAAATGATACGTCTAGGGTACGAGCACTCGGCAGCATTCTATTTCAAAGGAAAATTACTGAAGGGAAAGTAGAAGCAGAAAAAGAGTTTCAGACAGAACAACGGAGCAAAACCTTTTGAAATGAAAATTATTTTGGCTTCCCAGAACATCTACAATAGGCCATTCTGCGAAAACGCCTCAATTTTGTCCAACGCGTGACGCTCATATATTTCGATAAAGAGCTTTAATTTCTAAAGGTAACGAGTAAAGGTTTTTGCCTAAGAAGTCTCACACGGGTACGTGATTTCTTAGAAAACAAAATTTTATTCATTGCCCTTTAAAATCACTACTTTTTAATTAAATACATGAGCGTTACATGCGGGGCAAGGGCGGGTTTTTTTTGGGGAGTGGGCCCCAAAAGCATTTTTCTCAG